>JANQAP020000551.1:5423430-5434896 GCA_026874005.2 Erythroxylum coriaceum | reverse complement strand
TTATTTTTCAGGATCAGAAGAATACCCCGTTAGGCCAACAGGAGTATACCTACAGCATACAAGTGAAGGATAGAGGTTGGGATCAGTTCGCGTCTGCATTGTATTTCCTTAATTTGTATTGAATTGTTTATTCCGTAACTTTTTGTATAAAATTGTATTCCGAAACAACTAAAGCATTTTGTATTTGTGAAGGGGCCCAAATGGCTATTGAAATTATTATGGATTTTATTACTATGATTGAAAGTGTTTATGAGTGAGAGTGGGCCCTAGGTGATGCTTAACTTCCGCATAATATGTGTGATTGTGGTTTTCAAAGAAAACAAAGAAAAAAAAGTTTTTATACCGATTTCTGACTGAGTGAGTGTCTTAGCATGCCACCCTCGTGGGGCACGAGCTCGGACATCACCCATCGATGTCGGGTTCGAGTCTTACGGGAGTGGGATGTTACAAGATAAATGCATGATTAATGATTAAAGGACTTCAAATGAGATCATTGTATATTTGGATATAAACTATTATAATAGATACATGCTTGTATTTCGTAACTTGATTTTTAAATGCCTATTTCTACTTAAAAATAAATGAAGATATTTATATGTGCAAAATATTATATATCATGCATGTTATGATTGAATGAATTGAATTGAATTGAATGAGAAATGGAATAGCTTGAACAACAATAAGCCTATAGCTTAGTGTGTGGATTTTCTTTCCGCGCGTAGGTTTTGAAGAGAACTAGAAGAAAGTTGTGGTGGATCTACTACAAGACAAGAGTCACATAAAGAACTTTGAAAGATTTGGAGGTGGATGTACTACAAATTTTTATTTGATTTTTGGTTATGGCATGTGCATATAAAGAATTGAAGGATCTTACAGGATTTTATTGTGAATTATATATGAATAAATGAAAGTTATGTATGAAATCTGGTTTAGATGTGTTGAAAGGTATTGAAGGATGGGTAAATTATTTTGTCAAGGAGTTTGATATGGAGATGGATAGTTGAGAAACATGCAAGAGAAGTGTATTGAAGTTTCTTGCAGGAGGTTTTAAGTAAATATAGAAGAAACTCTGTCTAAATTTTTTTAAGTGAATAGTAATTGCTAGATTAATAAGGTTTAAATAGAAAATGTTTTTGTTTGAAGTATTAGGTATTTAAGAATATGGTAACACTCGGAATGCCGGTTTCATTATCGGGTATAGGGTGTTACATTTAGTGGTATCAGAGCCAGGTCGGACAATTTTGGGGTCTATAGTTAAGGAAATAAAGGAAAAGTGAATTGTGTATATGCCAAATTAAGGATTATATGAGACTATGATGTGATTCTAATGTAGATCCACGCTTTCTATGTGTTATAGATTAAAGAGTGGAATGAGGTGCTCTGGGAGTCATTGAGTGAGAGGAGGAAAGTTATACCTCAGCTAGTGACATAGATAGGGGCATGGTGGGGCATCCAGTTCAGCCCATTCCACTACCTGCCGGTCATCCAGTTCCTAACCTGGTAGAGTTTTTCCAAATTATGGTAGATTATATGAAACAACAGATGGTTGCTACTCCTCTTGTATAACCACAACCATCTCTTCCACTATAAAAGCTTACATTGGAGAAAGCCAAGAGGTTGGGAGCAGAGGATTTTTCGAGTAAGTCATCAGCTACTGCTCCAAATGTTGAGTTTTGGCTAATCAAGATAAAGAGAATTTTTGATCTTCTCCTTTGCACACTAGAAGAGAGATTGGAATGAGCAAATGGTCTTTTTCAGGGACCAGCATATCAGTGGTAAGAGTCTAGTAAACGACTTATTCCACCACAGGATCTTACTTAGGAATACTTTTTGTCCCAATTTGCAAATAAGTATGTAGGGAAGGCTTATATGGATGGGATGAGAGATGCATTACTTCATTTGAAACTGGGTATAGGACAGTATCAGAATATGAGAAAGAGTTTGATCCATTGAGTATGGATACAAAGAGATTAATTCCTATTGGGGTAAATAAGTGTAAAAGATTTCAAGTAGGCTTCCATCATGACATTAAGAAACTCCTTGTTGCACTACAGATTAGGGATTATGGAGAGATGGTGAAAGCAGCCTTGAGGATTGAAAAGGTTAATGTTGATGAACATAAATGGAGAAATAAGGGATAGCAGAAGAAGAGTCAAGGACAATCTAGTTCATCCTTCTCAACTAGTAAGAGGCAAAATGGTTCAAGGTCTCAGGCCTCAGCACAAACACTGACATCCTATCGCTAATTAGGGCAGAGTCAGAGATCAATGGTTAGGATAGGACAACCGGCCCCATCTATAGCTAGTATAGTAGGTGGGTTAGGACATGGGGTAGATATCCCATGTGATCATTATGGGAAGAAACATGGTGAAAAATGTTGGAAGTTGATGGGAGCATGCCTACGATGTGGGTCTATAGAGCATTTTAAAAGAGATTGCCCTGGTAGACGATATCAAACAATTAGTCAAGCAGAGAGACCAGTTCCTACATCATTGAGGGGTAGAGGTAGAAGCACGGGAGCTAGTTCTAGTGCTAGTGGTCAGAAGGTCACATCAGAGACAGTTGGTGGACCTAATACGCGTATTCCAGCTTGTGCATATGCTATACGGGCCTGTGATAACCAGGATGCCCCAGATGTGATTACGTGTATTTTTATTATCTTTGACATTTCTGTTCATGCATTGATAGACCCAAGATCTACACATTTTTATATATGTATGCCATTGCCTAAAAATATGGGGTTACTTGTTGACACTCTTGAACATGATATTCTGATTACAAATCCTTTAGGTCATAGTGTGGTTGTAAATAGGGTTTACAACAATTGCTCGTTAAGAATACAAGGTTATGTTTAACTACCTTTTCGCGAATTTGATGTGGTCCTATTATACAGTGGTAAATTGTCATCTTAAAAGAATCACTCTTAGTTGATATTGATGAGATCACAGTTATTGGTGAAAGGTAAAATTTTCTTTTCAATGTTATATTAACGATCGTAGAAAAAAGGCTTATTCGAAAAGGGTGTGTAGCCTACTTAGTTTGTGTTCTTGAAGCTAAAAAGGAAGATCTTAAAATTCAAGATATATCAATTGTATATGACTTCGAGGATGTATTTCCTGAGGAGTTGCCAAGGTTACCATCGGAAAGAGAAGTTGAATTTTCTATTGATGTGATACTTGGTACCTCACCAGTATCCATTGCACTATATCGGATGGCACCTACAGAACTTAAGGAATTGAAAATCCAGCTGCAAGAACTTCTTGAAAAGGGTTTTATATGCCCTAGTGTATCTCCCTAGGGTGCACCTGTGTTATTTGTCAAGAAGAAAGATGGGTCTCTTAGGCTATGTGTGAATTATAGACAACTGAATAAAGTGACTGTGAAGATTAAATATCCACTACCTAGAATAGATAACTTTTTTTATCAGCTTTTGTGTAGGTGTTTTCTCTAAGATTGATTTGAAATCAGGATGACCTGAAGACAACTTTCAGAACAAGATATGGGCATTATGAATTTTTAGTGATGCCTTTTGGGCTCACAAATGCTCCAGCATCCTTTATGGATCTCATGAATTGTATTTTTCGTCCTTATTTGGATCAATTTGTGGTAGTCTTCATTAATGATGTTTTAGTTTATTCTAAGAATCTAAAAGAGAATAATGAGCATATGAGAATTATTTTGCAAACTTTGAGGGATAAACAACTTTATGCGAAGTTCAGTAAATGTAAGTTTTGACTTAATGAAATTTCTTTCCTTGGTCATGTCATATTAGCAGATGGGATTAGAGTTGATCCAAAGAAGACAGAAGCCATTCAAGAATGGAAGCCACCTAGGAATGCTACAAAGATTAGAAGTTTCTTAGGATTGGCAGGATATTATAGAAGATTTGTTAAAGGATTCTCCATAATCGCAGCACCTTTGACTAAGTTACTTCAAAAGAATTCAAATTCGTGTGGAGTGATAAATGTCAGGAAAGACTGAAGTGCCTATTCTTACACAACACGTACCTGGTAGAGACTTCGTGATCTACAGTGATGCCTCACATAACGGGCTAGGATGTGTACTCATGTAAGAGGGAAAGGTAATTGCTTATGCTTCTAGGCAACTTAAGCCTCATGAAGGAAACTACCCAAACCATGATTTAGAGTTAGCAACTATAGTCTTTGCTTTGAAGATTTGGAGGCATTACATATACGGAGAGAAATGTTATATTTACACAGATCATAAAAGTCTTAAATATTTGCCTATACAGAAAGAGTTGAACTTAAGGCAAAGAAGATGGACAGAATTGATTAAAGATTATGATTGCATCATTGACTATCATCTAGGCAAAGTAAAAGTAGTAGCTGATGCTTTTAGCAGGAAGTCGTTATCAGCTTTGAGGGCAATGAATGCTAGATTATCTTTAGCCAGTGATGAAGCCATTGTAACTGAGTTGAGGCTTAAACCAAACTTATTACAACAAGTCAAGGAAGCATATAAACAAGATGGAAAGGTAGTTATCATTCTTAAACAAATTCAGGAGGGGAAAGATACTGAATATGCAATCAAAGAGGATGACTACTTGCATCACAAAAATAGAATCTGTGTTCCTCATGATAATGAGTTGAGAAAGAATATCCTAAAGGAAGCCCATAGCAGTTTATATGTTGTTAATCGAGGAAGTACTAAAATGTACTAAGATTTGAAGACACAATATTGGTGGTCAGGTATGAAGAGAGACATTGCAGATTATGCTACCAAGTGCCTTAGATGCTAACAAGTAAAAGCAGAACATCAAGTTCCATTGGGTTTATTTCAACCAATAACAATACCCGAATGGAAATGGGAATTACGATAGATTTTATGTCTGGGTTGCCTCAAACTAGGAAGAATTATAAATTCATAATGTCGTATGTGTGATTGTAAATAGATTGACGAAGTTAGCTCACTTCTTACCTGTCAGAACTAACTACCAACTCTTAAAGTATGCAGAATTATATATCAGTGAGATATTGAGGTTGCATAGAGTATCATCTTTTATTATATCAGACCGGAATCCAAGATTCACCTCAAGATTTTGGAAGAAATTACATGAGGCCTTAGGTACTATGCTGAATTTTAGTACAACTTTTTATCCTTAAACGGATGGAAAAATTAGAAAGAGTGATTTAGGTGCTCAAAGATATGCTTAGGAGTTGTGTTATTGATTTTAAAGGAAGCTGGGATGAACACCTCTCATTGATTGAATTTGCATACAATAATAGCTATCAAGCAAGCATAATGATGTGTTATTGATTTTAAAGGAAGCTGGGATGAACACCTCCAATTGATTGAATTTGCATACAATAATAGCTATCAAGTAAGCATACTGATGGAACCGTATGAGGCTCTTTATGGTTAAAAGTGCAGAACACCCTTTTGTTGGATGGAGCTTAGTGAAAGCAAGATCGTGGGTCTAGAATTGATAAAGGAAAGGTTGAAAGCTGCTTCTGATCGCCAAAAATCATATGCAGATTTGAAGAGAAGGGACATTGAATATGTTGTTGGTGACAAAGATTTCTTGAAAGTTTCACCATGGAAGAAAGTGTTTCGATTTAGTAAGAAGGGTCAGTTAAGCCCTAGATTCGTTGGTCCATTTGAGATCATTGAGGGTGTGGGAGCAGTAGCTTATAGATTAGCATTGACACATGATATGGAAAAGAATCATTATGTCTTCCATGTGTCTATGTTAAGGAAATATCGGTCTGATTCATCACACATTATAAAACTAGAAGATATTGAAATATAACCAGATTTAACTTATAAAGAGAAGCTAGTGAAGATTCTAGCAAAAGATACAAAACAACAAAGAGACAAGACAGTTCCATTGGTGAAAGTACTATGGACGAATCACGAGATCGAGGAAGTTACATGGGAACCAGAAGAAACCATGAAAAGTCTTATCTACGATTATTGACATAGATAAATTTCGAGGACGAAATTTTATTTTAAAGGGGGAAGAATTTTAACGCCCCAAAAATCTCAATTTCATGAATAGTACTTTTTGAGTCGTGAATAGTATATCTCGAGATGAATAGTGACACCTGAGACCCAAATTGTAATTTTTTTAATTGGCATCAGATAATATTGCTCAAGGATAGCCCGAGGATCAAATTAGAGCTCCAAACAAGTTCATTTTGAGGGTTTGACCAAGAGTTGACTAATGGTCAAAGTTTGACTCGAGAAAGGGTAAAATTCAATCCCGAAACTATTAATGAAAATAAATGATATTAATTAAGGTCTTTATGTGAGGTTGATATTTTTCTTATGGGTATTTTTTTATTGAGCAAAAGAATTAATATATAAAGTTAATCTAAAAAAATTTGGAAAACTTTTGATGACCACATGACATTTTTGTCATTTTCTTGGCCACCTACCTCTCTTCTTGACTAAGGAATGCCAAGAACCACCATCCCTCCTTTCTTCTCCATTTTTCTTTCATTTCTTACAATTTCAAGCAATTTTCTTTAGTTTTAACCCTCAAATCACCTATTAAACACTAAATCATCAACCTAGGGTTCCTAAACTCACCTTATCAATAAAAAAGAATGGGGAAAAGATGAAGAAAAGGTATATGAGTGTTCTTGATGCATAGTAGCCGAAAATTTATAAGGTAAGTTAATAGAGTTTTAATTATTTTTAGTACGTGATTTTGGTATGATTGCCTGCATTAGTAAATCAAATGCATGAAATTGAATTTGTTATGCAATATTATGAAGATAAAGAAGATGAATTGAAAGTGAGAGAGAAAGAGAAAGAGAAGGAATAAGGAATTGATAATGAAATTGAAGTTTATGGAAGTTTAATTTGAAGATTTGGACATCAATTTGGTATGTGTTCTTGCAATTTTACTTTTTCCTAAAAATCTTGTATTGGGAAATTTAGGTTTCTTGAGTAAAAATTGGGGGTTTATGAAATTGTTGATAAAAATATTTAATTGGATGTTAAATGAAGTATTATATGTGATTAATTGAGATTTTGGACTTATAATTTGTATTTTCCCCAATTGGAATACATTATGTTTAAATTGAGAAACTTGATATGCATGTTATTTTTGACTAATTGGTGAGATTAATATGTCTTGAATGTTGTATGAATTAATTTAAAACCAATAACAGAAAAAATGACATTAAAGCATGACATTTGCTTTGGTCGAATATGGAATAGCTTGAATTGGCTATTATGAGTGATTATCATTAATTTTCAATGGAATTTAATTAAATTTGCCCCTAGTAAAATAGATAGGAATTGGAAGAATGTAATAAGGTTGGCATGCCAATTAGGGAGTTAGTAGTACTGCGTCATGATATATGTTACCAGGCTGTATGGCTCCGAGAGTTCGATTCTGATGTAAGATATTTGATTTGGGTTATGAACTACATGGCTCCGAGAGCTCAGTTCCAATGTGAATGTATATAAAAAAATGGATCGTATGGTTTCGAGAACTCGATCTTTTATTTTTAAAATCCCACTTATCTGGTTCAGTGATGCAATTTTGATGGATTTAATTTGGGGCAATTACAGAAAGTAGATAAATGCATGATTAATGATTAAAGGACTTCAAATGAGATCATTGTATATTTGGATATAAACTATTATAATAGATACCTACTAGTATTTCATAACTTGATTTTTAAATGCCTATTTTTGCGTAAAAATAAATGAAGATATTTATATGTGCAAAATATTATATATCATGCATGTTATGATCGAATGAATTGAATTGAATGAGAAATGGAATTGCTTGAACATCGCTAAGCCTATAGCTTAGCATGTGGATTTTATTTCCGTGCGTAAGTTTTGAAAAGAACTAGAAGAAAGCTGTGGTGGATCTACTACATGACAAGAGTCACATAGAGGACCTTGAAAGATTTAAAGGTGGATGTACTACAAATTTTTATTTGGTTTTTGGTTATGACATGTACATAAAAAGAAGTGAAGGATCTTACAAGATTTTATTGTGAATTATATATGAATAAATGAAAGTTATGTATGAAATCTGGCTTAGATGTGTTGAAAGGTATTGGAGGATGTGTAAATTATTTTGTCAAGGAGTTTGACATGGAGATGGATAGTTGAGAAACATGCATGAGAAGTATATTAAAGTTTCTTGCAGGAGGTTTTAAGTAATTATAGAGGAAACTTTGTCTAAATTTTTTAAGTGAATAGTAATTGCTAGATTAATGAGGTTTAAATAGAAAATGTTGTAGTTTGAAGTATAGGTATTTAAGAATATGGTAACACTCAGTATGCCGATTTCATTATTGGGTATGAGGTGTTACAAAATATGCTTGATCAGCAATACTTCATTAGTGATTTCGAGGATTGGTACCTAATCCTATACTACCTATTTAAATTTTTCCATTTATGTCCTCGTAATGTCAGTTGACTATAAGAAATTCCTCATCAATTGCTCCATGGTTTTGACTAAGTTATTTGGAAACATTATATAAGCACCTTAGTAAAATTGTAAGTTATTAATGGTAGAATTAATCAATTGAGTTCTTCTAACAAAGGACAAACTTTTGTTGCACCATTATTAATGCTCTTCTTAGTGCTTTTAATCATATTATGGAAGCCTAATTACTGTGGTCTCTTTGAAGATATTGGAATGTATAAAATTGAAAGAGGGGTTACTAGGTTGTAGACATGTTAAGTGAGATAACTAGGGTGCAAAATGTTAGCTTCTAAAAGAAATAAAAAGCTGACTCTTATCTTTATTCATGCTAAGGCCTAAGATTTCTTTGAATGTGTGTAAAGCTGGCATTATTAAACTTAATAGAATTTGGATCGGCTCCTGAAAAGAGAAGTAGATCATCTGTAAAAAATAAGCTATGAATTCTTACCTTCCTACACTTATAGTGGAATTTAAATTCCATTTTATTCTGAATAACAGGGCCAATAAATCTGTTAAGGACCTTCATAACTAAGGTGAAAAAATAAGGAGAAATGGGTCACTTGGCCTTAACCTTTTAATACCTTTGATGACTTTGGTAGGCTCTCCATTCACTAGAATACTAAAGGAGATAGTGGATTCATTTCTCATTCCAAGAAATGAATATAGAGGGAAAGCCAAATGCATAAAAAGAATTAAGAATGAAATTATAATTAATGGAATCAAAGTCTTTGTGAAAATCAATTTTGATAATGTATTTTTTCTTGAATTTTTCTTGTTATGATTCTTAAAATCTCCCCAATAAGAATGTTATCACCTATTTGCCTTCCCTTGATCAAGGCTCTTTGGAAAGGGTTAATGTAATTATTAAGAACAATTTTAAGTCTAGAAGACAGAATCTTAGAAATAATTTTATAAATTTTATTGAAACAAGAAATAAGCCTAAAGTTCTTTAAGGAAGAGGAGTTAAGAGCCTCAAGGAAGAGATTTATGAAGGTTTTCTCTGAGATCTTTCAACATCCTCCTTTAATTAAAGAATTCCACTCCTACTTTAGTAACAAATACTTTGGTATAAGGCTAAGTTTCTTTGAAGAAAAGGTCATTAAAGCCATCGGGGCTTGGGGCCTTGTTAGGCTTAAGAGGAAATAGACTTGTTTAAAATTTGAGGTATTAATAGGTCTGACGACTAAGAAGTCTATTTCACTGGTTATAATATACTCAATAAGGAAGGACTTAAGGATAGGCACTAAAGAGGAGCAAAGAGAGAAAGTACCGAATAGGTCAGAGAAAATTTTATATGTTTTAACCAATAAATCATATTGAGAAGTGATCAAAAGACCTTCATCATTTTGAATAGAAACGATTCTATTGTAATTCCTTTTTAAAAGCATAATTATGAAAAAACCATAAAATCTTATCACCATCTCTAAGCTATTGTATACTTGATCTTTGTTTTAGGATTGAAAAACTAATGTCGACTACTTTTATATAGTTCCTTAATGCAAATTTCCCTTTTTCATTTCTATTAACATCCAAAAGAGAGCAATAGAGGTTATTTTGAGCAATGATGAGTTTAGCTTTATTATTAATTACCTCTTTTTGTAAATTACCAAAGTTCTAAAATTGAGAACCTTAAGTTCATTCCTAATTTTCTAGAGCTTCCTCATGTATAAGAAAGACTTATATCCATGATAGGTAAAGCTTACACCTTTAATAATAACTTGTATAAAGTCCTCATTGTTTACCAAGAAGTTATTAAATCTAGAAGCTCCTAAGGAGTTAGTTAGATAGATTTTGCATTTCCACTGGGATATGGTCAGAGAAAAGAGGATTATTAAAGAGAGCTTTATTTTCAGAAAAGGAAGTAAGCTACAACATATTAACCAGAGCCCTATTAAGCTTTTTCCTAAGAAACCATATGCCTTATTTCTTGTTGTTCTAATTATAAAATTGCCCCTCTATATTAGGTTTAATTACTTCAATGCTAGAGATACATTGAAGGAATCATTAGTGAGGTTTTTAAATGAAGCATTCTCTTCTGCTTCAGAAAAGTAAGCTACACTATTAAAGCCTTTAAGGATGAGCTAGGGGTGTTTATTCCTGCATGGATGTCCTTCAATTTATTCCTTAAGGGAATTCTTTGAAATGCTAAGTTGAAAGCATGAATAAAAAAAAGCATGAATCATTGCCTTAATATACAGTCCTGATGGTGAGATGGATGAACTAATTAGTTGTTATACAATTGATTACCTTAATCTTGTTTAAGTTAAAAAAAAACCTCTATTATACCATTATAATGGAATTGGTGATTAGAAGTGATATTCCAATTGTTCCTTAAGAATTTCATGTTCTTATAGTTTGGCTACTTGATCTTGGTTTCCAAAACTTTAATAAGGAAAGGCTTAGTATCATATAAATAATCATACACTGTTTGTTATTGATTAGCGTTATTAAGCCCTCTAACGTTCTTAGAGATTATAGAGGTAGGGGAGAGGAAAGGAATTATAGTTATTTCCTCTTGTTTTCCTATTGGATTTCTTTTAAGAGATAGACTTGAATCCATTCCCCTTATAGTAGTTGCTAAATGTTTAATGGACTATATTTTATGCCCATATTTAGTGTGTTTTACTTATTATTTGAGAGTTTTATGTGGTTTTTGGCACTTATTTTATTTCTAGTGTGTTTTCATGTCCCGATTTCCTTCATGGATTAAAAGAGTGAAATTCATGTGAAATCAATGCAGAAAATAGAAGAATTGGAGTAATTTTAGAGGTTGACACCTTTGCAAAGATGTATATGCTCATGGAGTAACATACATGGCCATGTAAGGAAATAATTGACTATGAAGGTGTAAATCTTTAAAGACTTTGTCTTTTTTTGTGTGAAGATACACGCTAATGTAAGTAACATACATATTCGTGTCCCATACACGTTTAAGCTCCTAGAAACTTGTAAATTCTTGAATTTAAGTTATTTTTGAGATACACAATCAGAAGAATAATTGAAAAGAAAAGAATCTATGAGGTATATATCTCCCTTTTCTCTAAGGT
>JANQAP020000551.1:5407643-5421463 GCA_026874005.2 Erythroxylum coriaceum | reverse complement strand
TTGAATTTTCTTATGATTTACCTCTAAATTTTGTTCGGAGGTAAGTTAAATGAGTTATTTGTTTTAAGTTTGACCTGATGGGGAATTCCTCCCCTGTGGGACACGCGTCCAGATGTCACGTAGGACGTCGGGCCCGTGACCCGCCCGGGTAGGAGTTCCAGCATCAATGCTAGCTACATGTATACCATACACTTATGGTTTAAAACATAAAATTTATATATCATGTTTTTGGCATTATTGCTAGGGACCATAATATTAGAAATCCTTGCTTTTATTAATCTAGCCATTATTATTATTATGATCATCTTCTTTTATGTTTTATTTATTTAGTTATCCTTAGAGCTCCCTATCTTGATTTTATATTTATGGCCTATTTTTAAGGTTTGGGACTTATTGTTATAGCCACCATTCATAATGGAATAATGGAAAGAATAATATTCTTATAGGGACTATGTTGTGCCATCACTTATGGCAGTATCAGAAGCTTGGAACGAGAGGTATGGTGACATGTATTCAAAGCTCAACCGATATTTATGGTGTGTGTTGTGACATTTGTGGGGAACCATGAATGTTAGGCATCAAACTATAAGTGCGAGCATCCAAATTACATGAAGAACTAACCTCAAGATACCCTATATGGGAATACTTATAATCCAGAGTGAAACAATTCTTAAGACTATACATAAAATAATCATGCTTCATCTAGATTTCTAGAACAACAACAGTAAGAGGATTATCAACGTCTTATAGATGTCATCATGAAAGGCATTGCTTTACAAGTAACTATCCTTAATAGATTTAAAGAGCAAGGTTCTTTATCCAGTTGTACCAAGCCAACTTTGAGGAAACATGCAAATAATATAACTTTATGGAGTAAAGAGGAGCTAGATTTTAAAGACATGGAGGAAGTTTCTATTTTAGGAGAGAAAGTAGAAGAGACGGTAGAGGAGATAGAGTAAGAAGACATGGAGGAAGCTGCTACCCAATAAAAGAAGGAAGAAGAAAATAAAGAGGAGAAAGAAGATGAGATGGAGGAAGATGAAAAGGAGGTACCAAAAAAAAGGGCTATCAAGGAATTATCAATGGTCGTCTTAAGTACAAAAGGTTCTTACGTCCTATAAAACAAACTATCATCAATTAAAGATCGAAGGGGTTTTATTTAATTTGATACCTTATGTCTTTATTATCTTGTAGCATGTGGCCTATTTATAGGCTATTGAACTTTTATATGGGATGACTAGTGGAAATAAGACGCTAATTATAGATCGAAGTTAAAAAAGAGCTTGTTGAGATGTACAACTATAAGACTTATAAAGAAGCGCTATATGAGAGACAATCCAAGAATTAAGATATTTTTAATTGATTTAATTATATTTTTTATTTTTTGGTTTTAATTTAAGATTTCATTAATTTTCAACATGTTTTATATTAGTTTATACAGCATCGTTATTTAATTTTACCTAATTTTCATGTTTGTGGTATGCTTTAAAGTTTTCATAAATGTTAAGGCATACATGGGCATATACAAGGTATATAAAAATTTCATCATCGCATGTTTTACAAGTACATGCTTGTGTATATAAAAATCCCATTTTTGCATATTTTACACGTTTTAATGATTTACACTCATTGGACACATCATGTACATTGTTGGAACTTTTAAAATTTTACACTCATGATCATAGAGAGTTACATGGGTGTAGGACATGCCCGCGTAACTTAATTCTCTGGAAAGTATCAATTTATATGCTCATGAATTGAGTCACATAATTACAGTGACTGATATGAATATTCAATTACTTCGGTTTGGAAATACCTTATATATATATTATTATATAAAAATTATATCAAAATAAATAATAAATTAAAAAGAATTTGTGGAATTGATGTTAAGAGTATAAGTAGTTATATTTCTTAAATAGAACTCTAAGCGAACATAAATATAAGTTATGCCTTAAAATCAAAAATAAAAAGACAATTCTAAATCTGCTTTGTAGATTATTCAACAATCATGAAGTCGATTTGTTTTAAAAAAATGATAAATCGGTTTTTGAAAAATACAAAAAATTTATTGAATTAATATGAGATAAAGCAGAGTCTCCTGGAGAGATAAAACTCTCTTCCAAGCTCCAACAAACACAATAAAAATGTCATCACACGAGTGCTGTATCTGCCAAACATACACGATAAAATGATAGCGTTGTGGTTATCAAAAGATAGATCAACACCATAGCGTTTTGCAAATGGGGTAAAGACACGCGAGAAGAGTCTACAGAAGCTTCCCAATTAGGGCAAAACATTGAGGGTGATGGGTGATCTTCTCCTCCACACAGTTAGCGTCACCATGGTAAGAAAATCACTGACTTGAATCGTGCGACTTTCTTCTATTAACCATCTGAACAATGTTCTATTTTTCTAGGCTTTAACTTTAGCTTGGGGTAGTCACAGTATTTAAACAAAGTGAGTCGTGGTGGGTGGATCAGCCGAGGTTAGAACTCACCCCTGAGTTTCTTGATTCTTCTTGTTTTTCACTTGTTGTGTTGACTTTACTTGATCCTCATCCATTAGGTGGTGCTTTTTGTATTATTATTTTTTTCATCTTTTTTTTTTTAAATGCTCTTTGCAAAAATCATAAATTTGATTAACTACCAAAACGTGCATACTTTTAGTTGAATTTAAATTATATTTGGTTTACGAATTTAGTTATTGAAAATAGGGCACCGAAAGAAATATATTATAAATGTTAAGGGAAAGACTGAGAAATGGAAATAAATTTACAGTGGTCGTTAAAAGAAGTCTGAATTTAGAATTTGAAGGTCAAATTTGGCACACAAAATTGCCCCCGAATTAACTGCCGTTCAAACCCTATAAAAAAGTAGTTGCCGAAAGTGTTGGAAGTGAAGACCAGAAAAAGAAACAAAAACACGGACTTAGCTTCCCTATCTCTCTTTCTTTCCACACTCGCTCACACGACACAACAACAAAAGCCTTCACAAACCTTTCTTCTTTTTCCCATCTCCGAGGAACCAACGACAACCACCCAAAAAAATTGGAAAAACTCTTTTTCTTTGTACAAGGACAAGAGATGAAGAAACCTCGTAACGGCTCTCCAATTCCATTGTTAAACGGTAGCAAATGTCAGAGGAAGGATTGCAGGAACAGGGAAAGGGAGAGTACTATCGTGGTAAATAGTAGTAAGAAGAACAATAAAAATGGCAGGAGAAGTTTTTATGAGCTGTCATTGTCTTTGATTCTTTTACTCTGGTGTCTTATCTTCTTGTTTTATACTCGGCTTGGCCTCAGTCACGAAAATGAAGGTGAAAATTTTATTCTTTACGCTAATTTTTTCTCTTGCACTAGCATCTTGTTTTGGATCAATTCACGTCTTCGCTTTGGCGTACATATACATATAGTTCTTGCATCATCTGTCAATTCCCTATTTGTTTTCGATATAATTTCAAGGAAAGGAAAATGCATGATAAAAAGATGAAGCATTCAAGATTCAACCTTTGGCTGTATAGTTGTTAACATAATGTCTAAACAAATAATGTTGCAATATATACGGAATCAGTATAAATATTTTCTTATTCGTCTTTAGGTGTCAAGAAATGTTGGAAATAAAAATACCAAGGCCCAGACATTGTTATATATGTTTAAATATCCTTCTGTTTCCCTTTTCTTGGTACTAGTTTCAGGAAGCTCCAATTAATAAGGATGAGCTATAATTAATGGTCGTATTATTGTTAAATAGTTTTGTGCATATTAATGTACTAACATAAGTTTGTCTTTCCAGGAAATTTGACTCTAGATAACAAAAGCACACCTTTCCCTTGTGGTTTGAAGGATAAACTATCTGGTGATGCATATTCACCAGTTCCAAGTAGAGGTAATAACACTATGAACTTATGGTTGCTTGAGCTTAATTTGTCTATCGCTAGTAGCAATTCCTCAGTTCATCTCGAGTTCCCAAATCATCAGTACTCCCTTCTGGAGCAAACTAGATTAGAGGACTTAGTATGGAACATCATAGGTTATGGAGCTTTCATGTGTAGAGTTCAAAATGCTGAAGAAATTAACGTTGACAAACCAAAAGAACTAGCCAGTGGGAGACACCATTCGACTTACATCAATTTAGACGAGTTCCGGAACATAACAACACAAGAAAAAGCTCAAGAGGTACCCGACCAGCTTGTTAACATCACCCACCGGCTTGAACCTGATGGTAAAGAGTATAATTACGCCTCTGTTCTAAAGGGTGCAAAGGTGGTGGCACATAATAAGGAAGCGAAAGGAGCAAGTAACATTTTGGGAGTGGATCACGATAAATACTTGAGAAACCCTTGTTCTGCCAGAGAAAAGTTTGTTGTTATTGAGCTTGCTGAGGAAACATTAGTTGATGTAGTGAAGATTGCAAATTCTGAACATTATTCTTCAACTTTCAAGGATTTTGACTTGTTTGGAAGCTTGAGCTATCCAACTGAGAACTGGACATTGTTGGGAAAGTTTATGGCCGCCAATGTGAAGCAGCTGCAAAGCTTTAAACTCCCTGAACCAAAATGGGTGAGGTACTTAAAGTTGAATTTATTTAGCCATTATGGATCAGAACATTACTGCACATTGAGTGCTTTTGAGGTATATGGAGTAGATGCCGTCGAACAAATGCTCGAAGATCTCTTAGTGTCATCTGAAAAACCTGTTTCAAACAAATTGCCAGAGATCAATTCATCTGTAGCACCCACTTCAAAGCCAGAAGCAGTTTCTGTAGATGGGAAAAAAGTTGGCAAAGCTTTGGTTGGAGGCGAAAATGCTGGTACTGGTGCAGAAAATGTTAATGATGCACAACAGCTCCATGTTGATGTTACAAAAGATCCTTCAATTAAAAGTAAAATTCCAGAGCCGGTCATTGAAGTTAGGCAACGACTAATTAGCAGAATCCCAGGCGACATTGTTCTTAAGATCTTGATGCAGAAGGTGAAGTCACTTGAGCTTAATTTATCTGTGCTAGAGGAGTACATTAAGGAATTGAATCGGAGACAAGGAGAATTTCTGCCAGAGTTTGACAAGGAACTATCAAGAGTTTCCTCGCTCTTAGAGACTGGGGAAAAGGAAATTGAAGACCTAATGCGATGGAAGGGGGAAATGGTAGGCTTTATAAATTCATAAAGAAAATGGATTATGAACAAAGAGGTATAGGCTAACATATATTTGTATGTATTTATCAGGATAAAGGATTTGATGACCTTGAGGAGTGGAAAGCTCTTGTCTCATCTCGGTTGGAGTCATTGGTCAGAGAAAATATGATGTTGAGGTATGAAAATTTTGGTCTAGAATTTGATTTTGTTAAGGATTATTACTTATGCACTAAAGAAATATATTTATGTTGATTATGTGATCAGACTAGATGTCCAAAAAGTAATGAAAGAGCAATCAAATCTGGAAAGCAAAGAGCTGGCGGTGTTAGCAGTGAGTCTTTTCTTCGTGTGCTTTGCAACAATCAAACTAGTGTCTACAAGAGTTTCGAGCATAGGAGCTCCTCAATCAGAAAAAGTTTGTAGGACAAGTAGAGGGTGGGTTATGATTCTTGTAAGCAGCACTATGACTATATTCATTACATTGCTCTCCAGCTAGCCCCAATCTGATAAATTTAATTTGATCTTCTATCAACATCCCAACATCCCTTTTTGTAGGTCTAGATAAACTAGATCCCATCCCTCCCAAATCATTTCCTTTTCTTTAGCTACATCTGTAATAATAATAATAATAATAATAATAATGATTCATTATACATATATATGTATATGGCTCTCTGTAAAGTAAGTATACCGGAGAAAATGTTTCTGTCCACCAGTCTTGATCAATTTTACCATACAACACATTGGTTAACTAAGGAATTCCCAGTCAGAAATTGGGTTGTGAGCAACCAATTCGTCACAAGCCCTCTATTAAATGATAATAACCATACACGTCGTCGTTTCCAGAGAGGGAGAGTCAATAAGAATCTCGGAATTAGGTGATATAAAAAAAAGGCCAGCTTGGCGCGTGGAAGCACGCGCACGTGTTTGTTCCTAATCAGTTCCACTCACGACCCCGGTCCCTCGTCTCGTCTCTTCGTTTCTCTGCGCGGATAACCAGAAGAAGAAATTGTGAAATCACCTTCACCTTCACCTTCACCTAGGATTTGCCGTTTGCGGTTAGTTAGTTAACGGAATAGAACAAAACAAAACAAGGCAAAGTCTCTTTGGATTCCTAGGGTTTTTGGTATATGTTAGATTTGATGTCTTATGGTGAATGGAGATTATCACTCTCGCCTTCTCCTCCCACCAATCGCTCCTCATAGCCTCTTCTCTGACTCTCCTCTCTCTCCTACTCGCGCTACTCACCCTCCGATCAAAATCCCCCAAGTCCTCTCCTCCTCCTTCAACTCCTCTTGCCAAGCCCTGTCACTGTTCCTGCAACGCCGCGAGAGACTCAACGACCGATATGGTGGTGACTACAACGGCCGCGTCGGCGGTGGAGAGACAAACCGGGGCGTCGATGATGGAGCAGTTGGTGCCGGAGATTACTACGCATGCGCTTAGTTATTTGGATTATCCGAGTCTCTGTAGGTTATCCATGACCAATTCCCTGATGCGCAAGGCCGCCAATGATGATAATGCGTGGAAGGCCCTTTATCACAAAGTATTATTCTGTTACTTCTCTAGTTCTCTTGTTTTTTAAATTCGTTTTTGGTTTCGTTTGAAAGTGAAGAAGTTCGTTTATCTTTTCTCAATAGGGTTTCTAGGTTGGAATTGTGAATTTTGATTTGTATAAATAATTTCCTTAAATGATTGGCATCTTCATTTTCACTTGTCAGGATTTTACTTTAGAGCAAGATAGTGTGACGCCTGTTAATGGTTGGAAAGCTTACTATGCAGCTACAAGGGCAATCGTGAATGTGAATACACAATTCTTTAACATCATCAGAGAAAGATCACTTCCTGCTATGAGTCGTTTTTGGCTGAATGCTGATTATGTCAAGTGTATTCATGCATCAGGGGAACTTTTCTCTGGGTAAGTTTGATATCCGTTGCATATCTATAATCCCTGGTTATTGGAAACAACCATTTGGTTGCGGGCTTGTCTTTTGTTTGTCCTAGATTTGGAATATCTATACTGAGGTTATGAGCTTTTAATATACGTAATTTTTTGGCATACTTGAATGCTTAAAAGGTTTTCTGTAAAAGTTTATACTACATTATGAGTTGTAACATTCTGAGATCTGTACCAGGGAGCCATGAACTACTACTAGACTAGATTGCTTTACATCTATCCAGGAATTATTCTTTTTTTTTTCCCTACGGTTGGATGGGCCAATGATCATTCAAGTTCATAATATTATATATCCTGTCCCCTGAATTAGAAGATGCTTCATTTGACATACTTATAAATTCTCTATATGCCATTGTAGTTGAACTCTGGATGTGGATGTATTTCTTTAGCAGCGTCTTGTAATTCACCCTTTCCCTTCATTATTTCCCCAGATCAGCCTGGACAGTCCTCCTTTTAGTTGGATAGCAAACCCATTCTATCTTAAGCTATCTGATGCCCCTCTCATGTTGTATAGACTCATAAAGGGATGGTGCTATGATTTTTTCAATGGAGGTCATATCATCACTAGGGACTTTATGTCCTTAATTTTTCTTTTAGTCCTGTGTGAAACTAGTTTGAACACAATACCTGGTTATAATGCTTTTCAATATCTGAATGCATTACAGGACTGCTTGTGTAACCTTTTGAGTGAATTTTTTGAGACGGTGGTTTGCACTGCCTAGTTTGTAGAGTCTAGGATTTGACTTGGATTTGTAGACAAAAGACCTGCTATATAAGTTTTAGAAGTGATCTTGTGTAGTGATGAATGAATGACACCTGGGAACTTCTGATGTCATATTATGAACAAGTCAGGGAAAGGGAGTTTTCACATATGTTTCTCTGAGATCCTAAAGTCACAGAGACTGTTAAGATTTGGACTTTTTGCAAGATGAGTGAATAATTGTCAGTTATTAACGTTGCTCGGAGATTCCTATGTTGCACTAACAGATGAGTGGAATGTCTGGTATATATTTCAAAGTGGGGCAGCACTTTTCTAATGTTGAAGTGTGCCATGTATATATTTCAAAGTGGGGCGGCACTTTTCTAATGTTGAAGTGTGCCATACTTTTAAATGGAAGAATCGTTCAAGCTAGAGACTTCTATTTTTGTTCTGCCTATTTCTGTGGCAGGCTTCTGAAATCTATTTTTGACAGGAGTACTTTGTAATGGATTTTTATGTTTCTGGTGGATATTAATTCTTTCTTATGCTATTTTTTATGGTGGAATTCCCTTCAGTTTCCAATGTTGTACTGATTCTAGTGTGCCCTGTCTTCAAAACTTGGCGTATGATCTTTATTTTGTAGTCATTCTGAAGCTGATCTACTTGCCTGTGCAGGTATGATGCTGTAATACAAAGTTGGCAGCTAGAATTCAATTGGGAGCAAGGTGTGGACTTCCAAGTGCGGGACGTGCGTGCTCGTGTGTTGACTGACATGGCGTGGGTGACAATGAAATTCTTCGCTGACATGAATGGACCGTTTAATATAACTAATATCTTTGAGTTTCACAATGAGCGGTGGTATATGGTGCATCATCACAGCTCAGACGGAGAGGGAGACAACCAAATTGTTCATGCATAGTTGAAGAGAAAGGAAAAAGTGATACCAATGATAAATTGAATATTAGTTGCCAAAAGAATTAGTGGTACTGATGCTATGGGTCTAAGTGTCTTGAATTTTCTTTATGAAATTGCTACAAGATCCATTTTAGTTTCTCCAACCTCAATTTTTGTTTTCCTTTTGTGGTTAAGGTGTCATTTTTCCCAATTTGTCTAGGAATTATCATGCAAAATCGTTCCACAGTTATGCATTTGTGGAAAATTGGTAACTGTTCAATGTCTAGTCAACATGTAAAGCAAGTAAAACAGGGATTAGAGCTTGTATATTCACTAGAAGGAACTTCTGTTTGTACAGAGGAGTAAAGTGGGTGGGCATCACCTGATGAAGAAGTACAACGTGAGAGTAGAACTAGCAGCAGGTTGAATGGCTTATTTCAGCTTTTCTTTCCAATTTAGTTTTTGCTAATGCTAATGCATAGTTTTATTGTTTTGCGATTGAAATATTTTTGCATCAAGCGCAGCTCTGATAGCGATAACCATGCCCTATGTTTAGTGTCCTTTTTTTCTCTCCTTTTTAGAGTTTTTGTTTAGCTTTAATGTGCCTTCTTAAGGGGAACAAAGTTTGTGATTTGAACCTGATCTTTGAACCCCTTCTTTGGTCGTGTTAAAGAGACGTACTTGTGCTGGGGAGTACTTCTTTCTTGTCGGTCGAAATATAAAACTTGTGGATTTTTCCAAGTATATATAAAAAAAGAGAAATAGGTTTTTATATGTATTAAAATATTTTGACAATTTGTCTAGTGGTCAGGACATTGGACTCTAAATCCAGTTCAGCATCTCTATATTATTTGCGGCCATTAAATTTTGCTCATATAAATCAGCTTCTGTGAGTGCGTGTGGCTGCCTGTTGTCCGATAAACCATTTCTGTGTACATAGGAGGGGGGAGGGAGAATGGGAACCACCATTCTCTCGTCACTTCCTACAGCGCCTCATCTCACCCTCTTTCATAAGCAACTCCTATATAACACCACCACCCATACCTCACCAACTATCCTTAGATATCCATCCAAGCTCTCCATCTCTCTTTCCTCTTCTTCTTCTTCTTCTCCTTCTTCTCCTACTACTATTGTGGAAGATGGGTCAACTCCCTCGCCTCCGGGGAATGATGCTTTCTCTCTTCAATCAGAAACAGGAAACCAAGAATTTGAGAATATTCTTATGGGGTAAGTACTCTGTACATCTGTTTCACTTCTGCAATTATGAGGCTTCTTAGTCTTCTGCTCATATTTTAGAGAAGAGAATGGTTCAGTTAATTAAGTGGTTAAGAATATGTTGTACTACTTGTAAAGGGGGTGTAAAGCGTGTGGGAGAGAAGAAATAGAGAAGGGATGCAATGGTGAGGGAAGGATGCAAGGTGGTATTGCCACAGTTCCAGGTTTTGGTTGGTGGCCGATTAAAGCTTACAGGCCTTGTCCATCTTTTGTTGCATCCGGTGGAATGTATCGGCGTCAAGGGCAAAGTATGGACGAAGTTGCCTTTGGGGGTGCCGAACCCACCTCAAATCCTGCTCGGACTAGCTCCAAGGACGACTCTGGGTAGATGATTAGGTCTGCACTACGTTTCCTAGATATTATCTCAATAAACTCAAGTTAAATTTCTAATATTGTATCACATCGAGACTCTTATATTTTGTAAAGTATGTCTTGCATTTTGGAATTCTATGAATTTGTGCTTGTGCTTGAAAATGCTGTTGTAGAAGAATGGTAACTTGACCTATTCCTGCTCCTGCTCCATGGTGCATCTTCTTGTCTCGACCTCATTTTTAACTTCTTATCTTCCATAATTTTTACTTTTGTGCTTATCATGGAGCAAATGAGTGAAATGGTGCTTCAAGGTAATGTAGCGAGCTAGTTGGATATCTGTGTGAAGGACCATTTACCTTAAATTTCTTTTGGTTATTTTGTTACAACAGCAAGTTCAAATAGTGAGGCTATATAGGTTACGTGGTAACAGGATGTAAAAACACGTGTTTACTTGGTATCTACCGGGAAATTTCACAGGGGGAAAAGGCGAGAACCAAGGAGATTTAGGAGGTAGAGATTTGAGAAGTCGATGGAAAGGCCACCCCAATTGGTATTGCCAGTCCTCCCATCTCAACAAACAAAGGATGAAAGGAGGGAGCAAATTTTGTTAAACTATCAACAGATGGTTAATGTCTGAAACCTGTCGCTCGTGATAAAACTAGAGCTGATGTTTGTAGTCGAATCTGTTTTCTTATAACCATATACAGAAACGATGTGATGAACCAAGTTTGTTGAGTTCTTACTGTTTCTCAACTAAAACCCAGTTCTCGTTCAGTTACTTTACGGTAAGGCAGCAGCCCAACCATCCACTTACACGTAACTGTAAGACCAAAACTCCCACATATCACAAAGGTAAGTGCTTTTGCTTGGAAATGCTTTATGTTAATTGTTTAGTATCATTTTAGACATTCACTTCTCAGTATTTTCAGTATTATCAAGGCTTAATAATAGCCAAGTCGGGCGTCAAGTTGCGCTTAAGCCTTACTTATAATTTTTGACTCAGGCGTGGAGAGAGCGGTTTGAGCTCGAGTATGAGTGTGAGCCCAAGTACAATTAAGCAGGCTTGATTGACTAAATTTTAGTTTGTTAATGTTAAATTAACCGTAAGTATATGACGAAGTTATAGCTAGCACAAGTAAATACAAACCGTTCTCATGAAGATAACGATTATTATTAATTGCCTTTCTTCTATTATCTAGCCTACATATTTGATTTTAATTTTTAATTAAAAATAATACTTAAACAATTAAAATAAAGTAGCAAATAATAATGAACATAGAAACAAAGGAAGTTACATAGAAAACAATCAATATCAAGAATTAGTGTCTAGGTATTGAATCTTTATAAAACTATTAGATAATTAAACTTTTATTATCGAATTATATTATTGACTATTGGATTGTGTAAATTCTAGAGACTATTAATAACTAATTTATATGTTTATTAACCAAAATTATTCAGGATAAAGTTTCTATGATTGTTTTATCGATTTGTAAATTTTGCTATTAAGTTTGACCATAATATAGAGGATTTATGTAAACGCATTTTTAGGTTTGTAATCAACTTTTTTCAGTTATGGTAGATCTATTTATACACAAGACTTTTCAATTTCTATACTATGAAATTAGATTATGTACTAATATTTTAGATCTATTAGAAAATATATAAAAAACATAATTGAATCAAAGTAGATTAATCAAAACAATTGCATTAAATAAAAAATCAAAACATATTGTAGCACAAACTAGAGTTCATCACGCCTAGACATTAAAAAGTGTTTATCTACACATAATAGAAAACGAAATCAAAGATAAACTGGAAGAAACATGAATAAAAAAATGAAGAGTTCATAATTTTAAATATTTCTTTCTCTTCTATAAAATGTATTTACAAGTTTGAGGTTTGATGCTGTAATCTATTGGATTTTTTGATAATTTTTTCGTGTTTTTCACTTCTCTGGATCAATATCGTCCCTTTTGAATGTTTTTCACGCCTAAAATCGGCTCCAAAAGACTGCTCTTTTCAATTGGCCTTTGCTCACGTGTTTTTATAGTAAATTTTAGGATTTTGGGAGATATATGGTCTAATGCATGGGCGTGTACTAGACTGTGTATATTTTAAAATTTCTGAATTCGTGATTCTGTATGGACTGAGAGACATATGCAGGCATAGACACAGTTGTGTATCTCTAATTTACTTCAAATTTTTGTTTTATGCGGTGTTTTTCTCCGAATTCTTCTCTTTTTAGTACATGAAGGCAATTATTACCTATAAATGCGCTTAGAGCGAATTAAGTACAAAAAATACAATGAAATTACAAAATATCAAGAAAAATGTATCAAATATAGGTGTATAAATATAGTCAAGTTTGCATCTATTAAATATTTCCGCAATTAAGCTTTTACTTGTCCTCAAGTAAATTATAATTAGAATTATAAATCTTAAAGCATCTTTCCTTCATTAATCTTAACTTGTCCATTTATACTATCAATCATTATATCATATTCATCAAATTGATATACAATCAAAATCAAGTTATCCTAAAACTAACTTCCTAAGTCAATATTAACAGTAATCACATCAATAACCTCATTAAAATTAAAAGCATAAACCTTCACACCTCTCACTAAGATTCCACTCAATGTACTCAAGTATTTAGGGTAAAAAAAATCAAACTTTCAAATCAATACATAGTAAAACTTTTACCATAGACTTGCAATTTTGTTACATTTCCATCACTTACGTAAACTAGAAACAAAAATCAAAAGTTTTTTATGCGAGTTGTAATGAGGCTTACGTAAGGTATGATTGAGTTGATAAAAGGGGTTAATTTGAAAGAAATTTACTAAAGAGAACATTACATGAAATTTGTTCACAATATACATAAGCCCATTCATTATAAAACCAATGATGATATATATTTGACCATAATTTTTTCTGTTCTATTTTTTATATCAATTAAAATTTTGAGCATTCATTATGTACCACAATTAAAGAGTTATTGGACCCTTCAAAATTTAAAGTTTCAAATAACCAAATAATGTAGAGAACCTTTAGGGTTCAAAATAATAAAAAGGCTTCAAAGAAAAATAGGATAAATTCTAATAATTGGGTGTAAACAATGAAAAAGTCTAAGGTTTAAAATTGGTTATTCTTAAAGGATGAAATAAGGTAAGGTATTTATCAAAGAAATAGACAAAAACAAATTGTTGAATCTAAGTCAGTGAATTGGGTACCGTACCATTCCGGCCACTGGCCGATACGGTACTCATACCCATCGGCACCGGTGGCAGATACTGGTTGGTATCGGTGGTTTTCGATCGGTACCGGCCGGTACTGGCAGTACCGGCCAATACCGGCCGGTACCGTAAAAATTGAAAACTTGGGGACCATTATGTAAAATTAGAAAATTTTTTACCCTAAACCCACCCCCCGACTCTCACTATCTTCTTAATCTCTCACTATCTGCCGCCTCTCCTCTCTTCTTCTCTCTCTGTGCCGCGCCGCCTCCTCTTGCGTCCCTACGCCACCTGCCTCACCGTCGCCGTCC
>JANQAP020000551.1:5389000-5407543 GCA_026874005.2 Erythroxylum coriaceum | reverse complement strand
TTACTAATTGTGATTATTATTTGTTATTATGATTTTTGGAAATAGGGTTGATGTAAACTTGTAAACAGGAAATTGTACAGTATATAACTGTACAATATATCAGTGGACTATTTTGCAAATTTTAAAAATTTCAGGGACTATTTCATAAATATAAAAAATTGCCCGAAATGGTACCCGGTATTGATCGGTATTGGTACAGTACCGTTCCAGAACTCAATCCGGTACCGAGTCCGGTACGGTATTCGCAACATTGATCTAAGTACCTTCAATGCTTCTAATTTTAACAGATGTGATCTCAATATGCATAATAAAAGCAAGTTCTAGAATAATTCAACTACGTATGATAACACACATGAAAGAAATAAAAGAGCTGAAAATTTTATGAATATTTTTATTCTTAGGCTCAAAAAATCGCAAAAGTAGGTTTATGTGTGTAAATAATATGCAGTTTCATTCAACTTGATTAATTCAATGATTATTAAAAATATGACTTATAAAAGCAATTTTATTCTAACTATCTTACTTTTGCATCATAATTCAAAGCAATATTCAATAATGAAATACATTATTAATGGATAGATTTTAATTAAGACAAGATATCAGTTTATAAAATTTAATAACTAAGATTATAATAAGCTGAAGCAAATCATTAAGAAAATAATTAACATCATTAACCCCTTCCTCATACTTAAAGTTGTACATTATCCTTAATTTACACAGTATATGCGAATACAATAGCAAGAAAGTGGAGTTGGTACTCTCCTGAGTAAGACAATTTTTTGATTTTGGGACTATCCATCCAATATTAAACTAACAACCTTGCGAAATAGAAAAAAAGAGATAAAATGATAAAAGGAAATTAAAAAACAATAAAGAAAATGAATATGAAAATAGAAATAACATAAAATTTAAAATAAAAATTATTCCCATTTAACGCTTGTTTAACTTTCTTAGCTTACTGTACCTGCACATTACCGTCGTCCAGGATCTATGATCAGTGGCCTATTTCCACCCATTTCTCTACATAGTGATTTCATAGCTTGTAAGTAAGCCACATGTTGAAAGATAATACCAGGAGCATAATTTATCAAATTAATAAATCCTATCGATTGTATTAATGCTCTTTTTAATGACAAACTGTTAATAAAATAAAAGATAATAAACTTCCTGAATCTTTTGTTGATGCAAGCAGTTTGTCTTGGAGGAAATAGGAACCCTTCATACTTAAGGTGGCTACCAATAACTCATAAGTAGTTTCCTTATTTGAATCCTTTGCCAGTTCTTCCTCCACGATGTCCATTCTTCTTCTTATTATTTTTAAACAAAAGTTTCTGGCTCATCTTTTGTAATGACCTCCTGCCACTTCTCTACTTCCTTTTCTTAGACAAAGGCTTCTTCTTCTTCTTCTAGAAGCTCGTTTCCACTCCTAAGAGTGATTTTCATTCCATATTCTTTAGTATTTATTCCAGTAGCTAGGCAAACTCCCCTATATCTAGTCAAATAATATCTTCACCATCTGGCTAATCCGATTCACCATATTTTATGTACGAGTCTTTAATTTCTGATGTCTCATGTTTGATTCTTCAATAAAATTAGCCATCATATCTTTGCAAGCAACAATTACCTCGTTTCTTGAAATGTAACCTCATTCATGAAATCAACCGTCATCTTTTCTTCACTTTAAGACGTTAAGGAGCTTAGATAGTATGAGATATTGTACTTATCATATCCAAATGAAGAAAATCTCGCTTCGAATTCACGTCAGCTAGCTACACACTTGGCAAGGGATTCTATTAGTTTATCTATAATACTTTCATATTTTTGATCTTGTTGTAATTATTCAGTTAAAGCGTAGTCATTCCATCTGTAGGCATAAAGTTTGCTCCACTATGAATTATACGTATTCTCGTATGATGCACCTTGAGGTTAGTTGTACATGCTTGGTTACTCCAACATATAAATTTGGTTTCTAACATTCATTATTGTAATTATTACTTCCACAAATGTCACAACACAATATGGGTATCAGTTGAGCTTCTGAAAATAAATGAGGAAGCTGCTCTTTCCAACATGGTAATGTTACATATTGCAAAGACACATCATAGCTTCCATAAGAGTACTATCTGCTCCATCCTTCTATTGTGAGTTGCGGTAATGACGTTAAACCTTAATCCCTAACATAAACCACAAACACACTGCTAATGTAGAGAAGTTCAAAACATAATTAAATGAATAAGCCAAGAATACAACAAGATACAATAAAAATAAAATAAAAACAAAAATAATGGCTAGAGGAATAACATTCAAATGTTCCTAATATCACTATCCCGACAACGACACTAAAAACTTGATTAACTAAATTTTAGTTTGTTAATATAGAATTAACCACAAGTGTACGACATAGTTGTAGCTAGCACAAACAAGTACAAGTTGATCCCATGAAGACAATGATTAGTAATAATTACCTTTCTTCTATTATCTAGCTTTCATATTTGATTTTGATTTTTAATTAAAAATAATACTTAAACAATTAAAATAAAGTAGCAAACAATAATGAACACAACAATAAAGGAAGTTACTTAGAAAACAATCGATATCAAGAATTAGTGTCTAGGTAATAAATCCTCTTAAAACTATTAGATAATTAACCTTTTATCATGGAATTATTTTATTGACTGTTGGACCATGTAAATTCCTATCTTATTCTAATAACTCTCTCGAGACTACTAACAAATAATTCATAGGTTTATTAATCGAAATTATTTAGGTTAAAATTTCTAGGATTGCTTTGTTGATTTGTGAATTCTGCTATTAGGTTTGACCCTAATCTAGAAGATTTATATCAACCTATCTTTAGTTTTGCAATCAAATCCTTTCAATTATGGTAGATCTATTCGTACACAAAATTTCTTAATCTCTATGCTATGAAATCATATTATGTACTAATATTCTGGATCTATTAGAACATATATAAAACACATAATTGAATCACATTAGATCAATAAAAGAATCAAAACATATTGTAGCACAAACTAGGGTTTATCACACCTAGATACTCAAAAAATTTAGTTACGTATAATAGAGAATGAAATCAAAGATAAACTGGAAGAAAATGAATAGAAAACAAATATTTCATAATTCTAAATCTCCATTTCTCTTCTATCAAATGTTCTTATAAGTTTGAGGTTTGATGCTGTAATCTGTTGGATCTTTTGAAGATTTCTTCATGTTCTACACTTCTCTGATTAATATTGTCCCTTTTAAATGTTCTTCACGTCTAGAATAGGATCCAAAAGTTTACTCTTTCCAATTGGCCTCCGCTCACATCTTTTTATATTAAATTTTAAGGTTCTGGGAGATACATGTTCTGACACACAAATGTGTACTAGACCATATATATTCCAAAATTTCGAAACTTACAATTCTACATGGGCTAACAGGCATACACTAGCATAGACACGACTGTATATCTTTAATTTTACTTCAAAACCTTGATTTATGACACGTTTTTATCTAAATTCTTCTCTTTTTGGTCTATGGAGGCAACTATTACCTATAAATGCACTTGGAGCAAATTTAGTATAAAAAATACAATAAAATTACAAAATATCAAGTAAAATACTTAAAATATTAGTGTATAAATATGGTCAAATATGCATCTATTAGGAGCCAAACACATTACTAGTAGATCCATAAACACTTCCCTCATTTCCACAAGCATTTTATTTTTTGCTTCCCATCATTTTTAGATTATCTTATAAAGGCTCTCCTCTTACATTTCATTTGTTACCTTCTTTATTTCATGTCATGATTTTTTAGCATTTCATTTGGCACCTATTTTGTGTTTTATATTGGAGGTTGATACATTTTAAGACAAATTACATATAAAAGGACTTTAAAATCACAAATCTAGTGGAAAAATTTCATGGCTATCCAATCTATAAATTCTGCAAAGACTCGACAAAGAAAAATCTTCATTGTACCAATAATAATATCTAAATGAAAACTGACTAAAACTCACAGTAGGGAAACACATTATAACAATTAGGTGAAAAAAGTCCATTATAACTAAAAAATTCCATTTCTCTAATATCAACTAGAAAAAATCCATTATAAAAACTTACAAAGAAAAGAATTAAAAAAATGGTCATAAGATGATCAAAATAAAGCCAATGAATAAGAGATAATCAATATAAATACATTTATAATACAACAACAACAACAACAATCGATAAAACCCTGTTGAACCTAGAGTTTGGGGAGGTCCAATGGATAAATGAATCAAGCAAATATCAAATTTAACAAATAAAACACTGTTTGAAAGCATATCTTCAAGGCTAACAAAACTAATTAACAAAAAAAATGTTAAATAAGTTGTAACGATAGGAAGTAATCATAAACTATCATACAAGTAACAATTTGAACTTGAAAAAGTTGTAATAGAAGCAATAACATGAAATTTTCTTTGTTGATCTATAAAAAACCACACAAATATATGAAAAATTTGAGTATGTACATCTTTATTGTAATATTTAGTGGTAACCCAAATCAGTTACATGAAAAAAAATTAATATAACAAACCAATAGTAGAAGAAAATGGTCTAGCTAATCATTATAATTGGGATCACCAATTGTTGACATCATTATATCTATATATAGATAGTCATTATGTAAATCATACCTAATTATACAACAATTGTATTAAATGAATGCATGATAATTAACAATAGACATACCTTCATCATCGAATATCTCTTCAAAAAAACTTTCAATTGGAGGAATGATCTCCTCTATATTCACATTCTTTATACCTATTATGATATAAAAAATGATATTATGGTAGATGATTATTAAAATTATAAAAGGTAAAAACTAGCATATCTTAAATTATATAGTTTACTTTGAATATTTTGAAAACCTAACCAACTTTGAGCATACATTAGGGCTCGTGAACATTATGATAACTTACTATCTGACTACTAGTATTAAAAGCAGACTTAAAAGCAAATGCAGATACTATAACTTCTAACAAGTATCATGCAATTACTTGCATAATTAGATATTGGGCTCCATTTAACTTCTATGACAATAATATATCAAAATGCTTATCAACTGTGGTCACAATTTCTATTTTTAAATGTTTATCCAACTCCATCATACTATAAGAAGTCTTATCCATTTTTTTCCTTTATGAATTACTTAAAACAAGGACTAAAATTTTCAAGCGTGCTTGATGATGATATATTAAAAAAAATTAAAGATGATGTTTCAAAACTGTGATCTAGCTCTTTATCCATTGATAATCTTAAAAAAAAAAATTAAAGTCCCTCCACTTTGTACCTAAGATCTAACATAGAAACCATTGTCAGTACAAGTCCTAAACATGGTTTTACATGGGAGGATAAGGATCCATGTTGTGAAACTCACATCTATGTTATGTAATTTGATCCAATTCATTCCAACTTAACTCCAAAATTTTCAAATACATTAATTCTTCATTAAGGAGATACAATAAGATTTGAAAAACAAAATATAAACCAAATTGAATATCAAATTTTATAAAAAATAATCCAATCATAAGAAAAATACTTTGAAATTTTTTTTTAAGAACATAGTCTATTTAGCACTTGTCAAATTCCTCCATACTTAAGCATTTACATGACCTTAAGCAAATCAATCTCAAAAGACATAAGCCTAGATAAGTTAGATTATAAAAAAGTTCAACAATTTAATCAAAGACTTCAAACATCATTATTATCAGTTTATTCATTCCATTTATTAGTCACTTATTCAATTTCAATCTAACTAAATAATCTTTCAAATTTAACTCAATTCAAACAAATTCGTCTCATATATAAAGTGGACATAAAAAGAGTAAAATTTTAAATTAATAAGTATTTGGTAAGCTATAATGAAAAATAATAATACAATTTATTGAACATTTTTAATGAGTATGATTTGCTTGACTAAAACACCATCCCAACATTTTTACGTGAAAATAAATACCTTGTCATGAGGACCTCTAGTTACTCAGTTAAGCCACAATTTTAATTTTCTACCATCACCGTTCATAACTTATACCCATTACTTAGATCAAATTTAACATAGTAGAATTTATTTATTCTCATTTTATTTGCACATTTTTTCTCCAATTCACAATCAAAATGGACTAATTAGCCACTCATGAACCTAAACTAAAAAAACTGAAAATATGTTGACATTATACATTCAACAAATCATTCAATTTAATTATTGTTACAAGACTATTTAATAGGTTTCTAACAAGCTACTCATCAGTGATCATATTTGTTAACAAATGTAATCAATTAACAAAACAATATCACTTTAAATATTAACTCAATCTTCTCATTCACCTTTCCTTAAAATTTTCACTTACTAAGATAAATATAGTTGGATTGATGCTCAAAGTAATTACTCCTCACTCTTAAGATGTACATTTTCTTTAATGTAGATATAAGAATAATGAAACTAGAAAATAAGGGGAAAAGAAAACAATTAGGATAACTAGTTTTCCTTTGATAATAAAAGGCTCTATAATTGCAGTCTAAGAAGTATGAATTGGTGGTAGGTATCACAATCTAATAGTGAAAGACCATCAAAACAACCCTTAAATCCATAACTATAAAATCATTCTTAACTAAAAAACACACGAAACAAAAATAGAAAAATGCAAGAACAAACTAAATACTATTGCTAAAGATACTTAAAGGTACTAAAATGACATAAAAACACCTAAATCCTTGAGTTACCTCTTAACAATCGCTTTTTTATGAGTCTTTTAGCTAGACTCATTCTTAAGTGTTTCACTAATTTAAGTTCCTCAATTGAAAGCTTGATTCTACTTTCCTTTGATACTTCAATCTTCTCAAAGTTCTTCGTCCTAGTTATAGGCTTATTGACTTCCAAATATGATATATGCTTTATTAGAATAGTGCTACCTACCTCTCCTTCTTCTCTTTACATGATATAAGTCTTTAATAGATCTTTTATGATCTTTTCTTGTATATTGTACGAAATTTCATTATTAGTTTAATGTACGAAATTTCATTGTTATTCACATATAGAGAAATAAGTATGATCTTTATCAAAGGGAGGTCTCATGGATTTAGATATTGATGTAAGATAAATAGGTTTTCTTTTAGCATGATTTATATAGCATTGTGCTTATATTTTGGAAGAGCAATAAGGAATTCTACAAGATTCACGAAGAAATCAAAATTCAAGATTCACGATGATAACTTCTTTTCTTTTGTTCATTCTCATTTTTATGTTGTTCATTCTTGTTTTTTCATAAACTAATTGGGATATAAATTTTGGTAGGATGGAGCCTAGGATGTAATATATTGAGTTGATCTTTTGATTTGATGAATTATCTAGTTTTTAAAAAATATTTATCCATATTTTTATAATTAATTGGATTGAAGGAACAAAATTTGAAGGTCTAATTTTTTAATTCATACATTAAGATTGATAAATGATATGTATGGTTAAATCACAATATAGGTAAAGAGGGTTAAGAGTTTCACTTAAGAGTGGAATGTGTAATTGATTTTGTTTCGATCTCCTACCCTATAGATTTTTTTAAGCAAGTGCACCTATCGCTTCTATAGTATAAGTTATTGAGTATTAAGTGTTGATCCTATATAGTACGAGTACCAGTTGTAACCCTTTTCCTATTATCTAACCTACAAATTATAGGATAGTGATTAATGAAAATAAAAATCAAAATTAAAAAAATAAATTAAAATAAATCAACATAATTGATTAACTATAATAGAGATCAAACTACGAAACGATCAAAGAAGATGATGGTACCTAGATAGCGAAACTTGTAGGACTTCTCATACAAATAAGACTTCAGACATCAAATTTATTCTAAAGTTCATTTAACCATACAAATTCATTAATTATTATAATATCTTTATCAATATTATTAACAACCAATTTTAGGTTGATTAAATGAAATCTCTTTATAATTGCAAACCCTATAATTGCCTTAATCGATTTATGATTTCCTATATTAGATTTCACCCTAATCTGAAATATTTATGTCAACCTATCTTTAGGTTTGCATGCTACTCTTTTCGATTATACTTTATCAATTTATAAAAAGTATTTTTCAATCTCAATTGTATGAAATCTAGTATGAATTAACATATTGTCAATATTAATTCAAGAAAAACAATCAACACATAATCAAATCTTAATGAAACTATAAATTGATACCACTGCATAATCCATTATAGAGTTCACCTTGTCTAAGTGCCATAACAATTTAATTATTTATAATGAAAGAAACAAAATAAAAACTTAAGTAAAAATAGAAAATTAAAAGAAACATGATGAAATTTCTTTTAATCTTCATGAAATTCACTTTAAATCAATGGAAACCACTCAAAAGACATCTCCTTTCTAGTTCTTTGTTCTCTCTATCACTAAAGGTTATCTAATTATGCTTCATGAGCTTCTTCTTTGATTTACCCTTCTTTATCCCCTTCTATACTTCAAAAATTAGGTTTTTAGGTGGCATATGGCCAAATACATAGTTGTCTGTTTGGCTGTATACTTAGAAAAACCACAATATTTGAATTCAAATCAAACATATGCATAAATACAAACAAAATATATGAACACGAATAGGTACATAGGCATGCACTTCTTAATCAAAAACATGTTCATAGCTGTGTAACTCACTAGAGCATGAAACTTGACCATGTTTCTTGAAATTCATGAATAATAAAGTACACAAGTAAGTATATAACCATGTACTTGGCTATATATTTTTCCTATAGCTTCATAACTTGATCAAAACAATTTGAAATTGTCCTAAACTTGTCCGATTTATTCCTTTTGATTAAAATAAGTGAATTATAACTTGAAAATGAAATATAACTTGTTTGTTATCAAATCAATGTCTTTACAATTTAATAAGAAACAACTCTAAGAAAAGATTAAACAAATCAAAGAAATCTATCAAGATTCTCCATTATTCATTCAATTATAAAGTTCATTGAATTGTTATGCACTTAATTACTTAAACCAAATTATAAAGCAATCCATTTCACTCCGTAATTCTTCAAATTTCAACTTAATCCCCACCATTGAATGTACATGAGAAAAAAATGTTAAAACCTTTAAATATTTTTATACCCCTTATTAAAAAAAACACTAAATTTAAAGAACATAGGAGCATTTAGAAGCTTGTTTGACAAGTCACCTAACCTTTTGACACAAAATTAAACACATAGCCATAAATACCCCTAGTTACTCTATCTCAAATGGTTACTAGCATCACTATTTAAATTTGACCTTTTTATTTATACAAAGCTAGCAGAGGGAAATTATTTATACTCAATTATTCATATACTACCATTTTTTTTATCTGTGGGGTAATGAAAATGCCAAAAAGAATTCATATTTAACTTATTGCATGTACAAATTATATACAAAGTATCATAATGCATTTCAAGAATCCATTTTTAAAATTGATGAACTAATTTGAAATTAACTTAATCCTTAAGACGTATAACTATTTGCGTAAACAAATCAAATCACAATCATAACCAAACTCATAATAAATAATTTTGATCAACATCTTTTTTTAAAAACATTTCTTGAATTATTCATTATTAAGCTAATCATAACAAAATTAATAAGCTTGACTGCTAAGTCCCTCCCCCACACTTAATTTTTCCGTTTTCCTCAATGTGCAAAACATGCAAGGAAAATGAAAAATATTAAAAATAATGGAAGTACGTGAGGATAACAGGGACTCAACCTTGTCTAATGTCATTAACATCTATCTATTGTTGGTGGAATCTTCTCTACTTTAATGTATAAGGGCAATGTTACCTTTATAACTTGCAAATTCATCAAATCTCAACTAAAGTAAAAAAATAGAACCATAAGACTAAAACTATGAAAGCAAACTAAACTACTAATGAAAATCTTACAAGCTACATAATTAATTGCCTCCTAACTAATGCTTCTTTATGAGTCTTTTAATTGGACTTCTTAGCAAGCCTTTCTTTGTCCTAGATCTACAATTGGTGGCTTACTTTCACTCTTCTTCCAAATAAGAGCTTATTGGCTTACACATAGGTCACGTGCTTTAATAAAATAAGAAAATATGGTATCAAATTAATAAGACTAAGTAAATCTACTAATGCCTTTTTCAGTAATAAATTATTATTATAACAAGGAATAATAAAACTCCCTAAATCATCAATTGAATATGACAATTTGTTCTATGGGAAATAGGAGCCTTCATACTTAAGATGATTGTTGATAATTCCTCGATAGCCACCTTATTTGACTCCTTTTCATCTTCCTCTTTCACCTATTCCTTCTCTTCTAGAATGACAAATTCCTCTTTTCTTTAACCTTATGCTCCTCTCTACTCCTAAAAGTTATAGTATTCACTTGTGCAATCAAAATTGGCTAGATGTATTTAGATAAAACACTTGGTTGCTTTTCAGAATCCAGCTTAACGAGTTGTCTAGTTTAGGTCTTATGATGTGGAAAGGATCGAATTACTATTTAGTTTCTTGGAGGCTATCCTCCATTATAGTGATGAATTTTATAACGAGCTTTTTGAGATGTAGATCCTCCTCTTGTTACTCTTATTGCAAAAGTTTAGGCGAAACTTAATCTTTCCATGTAAAGTTTAGATAGTTGCTCCACCCTAGATTATAAGTATTCCTATAGAGACATTTTGAGGCCAATTCCTTATACAAACTGGTTGTTCCTATATGTAATCTGGTGGTTGGAATTCATGATTGGGGTAGCTGCCACCAAATGTCAGAAATATCATGGATACCAATTAAGCTTCCAAATACATATCACTGTGCCTCTTGTTCTAACCTTCCAATATCTCCATAAGAAATCGTATATTATAATAACCTAGAGAATACTACCCTCTCTGTTCTTCCATTTTATTTGGTAGCTATAGCAATGAATACATAAATCCTAAAAATAATCCTAATTGAACTTTTTCCAAGTGTTAATTATGAAATAACTACAAGTGCACGACATAACTATAGCTAATGTTGGTAAGTACGGGTTGATCCCATGAAGAAGATGAATACTAATAGTTACCGTTATCCTATTATCTAGCCTACAAATTTGATTATGATTTTTAATTAAAAGAAATAAAGCTTAAGCAAATAAAATAAAATAGGCAGTAAGATCGAACAAAGAATTAAAAGATTATTTGGAAAACTGTCAATATCAAACCTTAATTTCTTGAATCCCCCAGAATACCCTTAATTGATTAATCTTTTATTAAAAAATTATTATATTGATTTATTGGACTGTGGAGATTGCTATGGTATGCTAATAGCTCACTCTTGAGTCTAATAACAATTAATCTTAAGGTTATCAACTGAATTACTTAGGTTAAAGTTTATATAATTGTTTTACCAATTTGTGAATCTCGCTTTTAGGTTTGACCCTAATCCAGAGGATTTATGCCATCGTATCTTTAGGGTTTCAATCAACTTCTTCCAATTACGGTAGATCTATTCACACATAGGATTTTTTAATCTCTATGGCATGAAATTAGATTATGCACTAATATGCAGCTCTATTAGAACATATATTAAATACGTAATTGAAGCATAATATATCAATATAAACAATTGCATTAATAAAAGAATCAAAATATGTTTTTGCATAAAACTAGGGTTCATCTAACCTAGGCACTAAAAGAATTTAGTTACACATTGTAGAACACAAAATCAAATATAAACAGAAGGAAAAATGAATTGAAAACAATGGGCTCATTATTGTAAATCTCCTTTGTTGTCTCCTATCAAATATTCTTGCAAGGTAAAGGTATGATCTTGTCTTTTGATGGATCTTTCAATGATTTCTTCATGTTTTCCACTTCTTTGACTCAAAATCGCTCCTTCTGAATGATCTCAGCTTCTATAATCACCTCATAATGTTTGCTCCCCCTTTTTGCTTCCAAACATGTCCATTTATACTAAAATTTAGGGTTTTAGGTGATGCATGGTCGGATACACAACTGTGTATAACCCAAAACAACCAAAATTTACGATTATGCATGGCCTGAGAGAAGTACATGGGCTGATGCATAATTGTGTATCCCTTCTAAGCTTTAAATATTCGTTTTATGTTATGTTTCATCCAAATTCTTCTTCTTTAAGTCCATGAAGGCAATTATAACCTATAAACATACTTGGAGCAAATTATGTACGAAATATACAATAAAAGTATAAAATATCAAGCAAATATACATCAACTATGGGGTGTAAATGTAATCAAATATGCATCTGTCAAACAACCCTACACTTAAGCTTTTGCTTGTCCTCAACCATAATCAAAATTATGAGTCTTACAACATCAATTCCTCATCAATCTCAACCTCTCCATTCATACTATAAATTATCATATCATATTGAATCAACTTAACATACAATTAGAGTCAAGTTATCCTAAACTTAACTTCCTAAGTCCATATTAATAATAATCACATCAACAATTACATTGAAATTAAAAACATAAACTTTTACATCCTCACTAAGATTTCACTCAATGCGTTCAAGTGTTTAGAGTGAAAAGTATCAAAACTCTCAATCAATGCATAATAGAACTCTTCCTATACGCTTGCAATAATATTACATCTCCACCACTTATGTATAAACTATAAACAAAAATCAAATGGTCTTCACACAATTGTAAAGAGGCTTAGGTATGGTATGGTTGGGATATCAAAAAGGGTTAAATTGAAGAAAATTTATTAAAGGAAAATTACAAGACTTGTTTACAAACCATATAGGTCCTTTTAATACCACTATATTGGTACCATATACTTATTTACATTTTTTTTGATCAATCCAAACATAATAATTCAAGCATTGAGTTTCACAATTAAAGAAATAATGGACCTTTCAAAAATTTCAAGTCTTAACAAGTAAAAAATCTTCAGGATTCAAAATAATAAAAAGGTCTTCAAGAAAAATAGGATAAAGGTTAATAATGTGGGCTAATAACAATGAAAAAGGCTAAGGCTCAACTTGGTTATTCCTGACGAATAAAATTTTGGGTATGGTAAATATCAATAAATAGGCTAAAACAAGTTGTTGAATATAAATGTTGTTATCATGTTAATGCTTCTAATTTAACAAATATGATCTCAATATGTATAACAAAAGAAAGTTAGAATTGTTCTACAATGCATGATAACACACATGGAAAAATAAAAGAGCTTAAAAATTTTAAACTATGATCCCTGCCCTCTGGTATGATCCCACTGGTCTGAGATGGTGATGACTATGGTTGTGGTAACTGGCGGCTGCTCTGCTGCATACCTCTCTACTCTATCTCCTCCCTTTAGTGCTGGCTCGTTGGGCTCCTCAATAAGTTTATACACGTCTCTCCTAGCCCCTGATGTTGACGAACCATATGCATGTGTTGCATTATTGTCAAGTTGAGAGCTACTATGGTCATCATCTCCCATATCAGTGGTAGCCAATCAAATACCCCCATTCTTCGTGCTAGCTTGGTCATATAAGATCCAACATATATCATGCCAACCTTCTTGTCCTCACTCTGATGTTGGATAAATTGGATAAGTACATGTCCCAGGTGGATAGGCATCCGCTCACTCATACTCTAGAGTAGAAAATATCCACGTTCCCAACGACTCCCTAACTATCTCCTCGACTGCTCAAGGTGTGACTCAAGTTACTATGAATGTATTTGAGTGCTGGATAATATAGGGTCGAGTCCTTGGACTTGCTTGGATCATAGTTGTCCTTAGTGTTATTTTGACTTTAGAAATACCACAAAGACAACCCATATGGAAGATCTATCTGTAATGCTTGGTACTATAGTATCCTAATGTATTCTTGATCATACAGACTTATGGTGTTGGAGAACCTGGTATAACTCATTTGATGCATTGCCCCCATCATCCTAAATTAGACTATATTGGGGCACTCCTTATCGTAACTTCCCTTCTCCATGAAGAATGTGGAGAGGACCTCTAAAGTGAGCTCTCTAGAAGATGGTTCCATGATTTCAAAGAATTAGGACCATGCTCCTATATTCATAAGCTCTTGAACCTATTAGGCTAAGCCAATATACTCTAATGCCTCCTAATTAATGTATCAATTAACTCCGAACTTCTTGTCTTCAACCTTTGGTATTGTTCTTCATGAGCCCCTGTGTTGAATAAAAGCATTTGTAGCCTCTTTGGGGGTTTGACCGTCATAAAAGACTTGCCTCGATGCCTCTTTCTCGGAGTCTCTTTATCATGCCGTGATTGTGTCATCTTACTTGTAACTTTTAAACAAGTGGGAGAAAATTAATATAAAAATCTCTTAAGTACCCTTTTCCCACACTTAATTTCGATCATGCTTATTACTTATTAATTGCGAAAAGAAATTAATTATGAAGAATTAAAAACTAAATAATAAACAAATAAAGTAACACATATAAATAAATAAATAAACAAATATAATTAAAAAATCAATTAACAAACTAATTAATATAAAAATTGAAAATAGAACTTATGCAATTAACACATTAAACTTACTTAATTGTTAAATTATGATTCTACCCCTAAAATTGAAATTAAAAAATCCTAAGTTACCAATTACACCAATTTGATGTAATTAAACACTAAATCTATGCAATTAAATGCAAACCTAATCTTAATTAACATCGAATTTAACTAATTAACCAAATTAAACATAAAATATCGCAATTAAACATGTAATAAGCCACAATTGCATAGTTGATGTAAATTAAGTTAAATTTTCACCCAAATCTAATGCAATTTGTCAAATTAAATCATTAAAACAATTGAGTATTGAATAAAGTCAATTATTAAACTATAATTAACCATAATTTAAAAAAATTCTCCACAAATCCCAAAATCATGAAATTGCCATTTTTGATTGAAAAATCCAAAAATAACACAAAACACCTATTGAATCATGCATAAATAAGTTAAAGCCACAAGAAAACTTACTTAAGTTTCGCTAATTTGGCTAACAACATAAAAAATTGGGTAAGTAGAGTTGAAAGGAGACGGTGGGAGAGAGTGGGAGAAGGGAGAAAATAGGAAAAATGAAAGAACTAGGGCATTTTAATATGTATCATGAAAGTACATGGTCTAATACATGGTCATGTATCAGACCGAGTATTTCATTGAGTTATAGTATTTTGCAAGGTTACACGGTTTGGCACACAGGTGTGTATCAAAACGTGTAACTCTCTAATAATGTGCACAACTTTAAAAATTAATGCTCAAACATGAAAATTTTGTACTTTAGCATCGTTACCCATAACACATATTCCCCTAAAGTTAGAATTATGCACAACTTTTCCTAAGATGTTTAATTTTGTTATCCTAAAACACTTAAAACAAAATTTAATTATTCAAAACCTAATTTAAAACGAAAGCTAAAATAAAATAATATTGGAATTAAAATAAAATAAAAATAAACTAATGAGTTACCTATCATGAAGAGCTTTTTTTCGTCACTAGCTTGATGTATTTTTTTCGACTCAAGGTGGCTCTAATAGATTATGTGGTTGTAGCTTTACCATAGGTTCCATAAATTGTAGGTGAGCTACCTTTTTACGCTTTTTGCCACGCTTCTCCTTTGATTTATTCCTTTGAATTTGTAACTTTGCTAGTGGATCTTTACATGGCAGAAAATCTCAATAAGACTTGTCAACTTCAATAACATCCAGAAATTTAAGCGAATTGTTTCTAACATTGGAGATTCTAAATGTAACATTCTTATCTCCTACTCTCAAAGTTAACTTGCCTACATCATCATCTATGAGTGAATCGATAGTTGTCAGAAATGGTCATCTAAGGACTAAGGGTACTTTCGAATCTTCCTGTATGTCCAGAATGATAAAGTCAATTGGGAACGTGAACTTATCAACCTTAATAGGTACATCCTTTATGATTCCTCTAGGAAATTTTAATAATCTATCATCCATTTGAATGCACATCGTAGTTGGTTCAAGTTCTCTTATTCCCATTTTCTTAAATAAGGTGTAAGGCATTATATTTATGCTAGGCTCTAAGTCAGTCATAGCCTTATCCACCTTTAACTACTGATAGTGCAAGAAATATAAAAGTTCCCTAAGTCATTTTACTTTTTTGGTAGTTTAATTTTCTTATTAAACCTCTCCTTACTCAGCACTTCAGTTGATAGGTATAGTTTATACTATGTTTTGACAGGTGTTTTAGTGTGTTTATAGGTGTTTATTAGATGATTGTTGCATGTATAGGCTTAGAATTATGTTAATGTGAGTGTTTATTTATATTCTAAGTGTTTGTGTGGTTTGGAGCATATTTTCATTCTTATTTATATATTTCTTGAGGTGTTTGATGTGTTTGTTAATGTTGGAAATCAGATAGGTGAAGTTTGGACATGCATAGAGCTGCATAGGCTCACGATTGTGACTCTTATGTCACGGTCATGATAGAAGATATTTACTCAGAGTCACCGAGTCATGGCAGAGAGAAAATTCACTAAGTCATGATCATGACTCCATAGGCACGATCATATCAGAGGCTTCCCAGGCCTGACTTTTTCCATCTTTTTTAAGGTTTGGAGGCATTTTTGAAACCAATCAAAGGGTGAAAACCCTAATTACACCCCCAAGACCCTCTAGGAGTATTTAAGAACATTATGAAGTCTCAAAAAAGGTAGCCACCATCTTGAAAAAGTGGATCAAACAAGGAAGCTCAAGAGAGATGTCCAGCTTTCCAATTTTCTAGATCAAGCTTTGAATAGAGTTTTTCTTTCTTTCTCCTTTGTTATTTTCATATTACTTGATGTGCAAACTGAAACTAGATGTCTATTACATTTATAATGTTTTAAATTTCAAATTAAGGTTTATTTTGTAGTTGTTTTATGACTAAATTTTATTGATTCAATACATATTCTGTATTGTGTTAATGGTGCATGTTTATACTTTGGCAATAAATCGAGAGAGTGAGTCAAAAGTAATCTGATTAATTTGCACAATGAGAACTGGTGAATTAATATGTCACATGATTAACAAATCAACTATCATTTGAAGAGATATCTTGTGTGAGAACTTGATTTGTTCAATAGATAACTTCAAAACTAATTGAAAATGTTAGGGAAAAAGTTATGAATTGAGGGATTGTAATTATGGAATTTTTAGATACATTTAGGGTTAATTGGTTAGGTCTTAAGAGAGAGAGAGAGTAATGAAATCCTTCGAAAATCTGGGATCAATGCAAAATTGAATCAGTAGTCATTAGGGGATCGAAACAATGAAAGAATAAATCCTATGCATTCATCCATAATCATCCTTAATTAATTTTGGCAATTTAATTTTTTTTTGAAAAAAGAATAGGAATTTTATACTATAGTTAAAAATGAAACTACATTATAGTGAGGTCATGGCTTGAGGCTGACAATCATATTTACATATGACAAAATACGCTAAATATGACAGTGCATCTATTTATAAGATAGACAAAAAAGAGTACAACTATAAGCACCATGCACGTTTTATCTCCATGAAAAGATTGGGGTGGACATTGCAAGCCAATATGCAAGCTTTAGTTTTGTTAACAATGCACTAAGTTAGCTAGTATTTTTCTAGTTTCATGTTAGTGAAGTTTTTTCGATTTCGTTCTCTCTAAATATTATAGATAGTGATAGTGTAAGTTGCTTTAAAAATGGTAGAATTAGTACTGTCATGTTTGGAGTTCTTGATGGTCCAGTTTAGCACCTGTTCCCATTGATTTCTACTATTGTTAATAGGTAACATATGTAGCATTCTACTCCAGATGGACTTGGAAAAGTTGTACTGAAAAAAGAGGTGCTTACGGTGTTGGACCCAGTTTCCAGAGCCCAACTATCCAGAATGTCATAAAACGTGAGCTTAATCCAATAAAAAAAAACACCTTAACCATTATTGATTCATCTTCATGCTTTCATACCATAACACATCTTACTTATATGTAACCATAATTCCTGTTCAAAAATTCATCATCTCAAATCAATTACTTCCTCAAGTATCCCTAATTTCAACTCAACCTTTTCCATACGTAAATTCACATTTCCACTCAATGACATCCATACATAATTCATAATTCATTAACACCAAAAGATAAGAGTTTTTATATAGCCGTAATGGCATTTCAAACCACAATATATCCATATCTCATAATCCCAAAATACATAAGATACTGGAACTAATAATGCTTGAAATGTAACTAAAAGCCTCATTGCTACAAAATCTGGCTTAAAATTAAAAAAATGCAATTTGAAGCGATGCCTTGACCCTCTTTCACTCGATCTCATGTTCTTTACCTGAAGATTGGATAGATAAAAAAGGGGGGGGGGGTGAGCTTGAAGCTCGTGGGTAACAATTTTATAATCGAGAAACAAGCAAAAATCGTTTTCAAAACTCATTGCCATTATACCTTTTTGGAAACCATAATAATTTCGCATGAAAAATCACCCAACACTTATTTCTCAAAATTCT
>JANQAP020000551.1:5361032-5388900 GCA_026874005.2 Erythroxylum coriaceum | reverse complement strand
TCAATCCAAGCAATAAATCCTCCTAACATTGACATGCTAATTAAACTCCAAATAAAATGATTTATCTAGCAAGATCATAAAATTTATTCAAATTATGCTTAATAAAATAAATAAATAAAAAAATTTTGGGGCCCAACATACAGTCTTCCTTAGCTTTGTTGCATAATAGACGTAGATCATCCTAACTGCCATGACATTGGTTCTTTGTTCTAAGTCTATTTTTAATAGCAAGCTAAGTAACAAAAGCTGACTTAGGACATATGTTGTTCCTTTATATGTTATTAAACCAAGGGACCATGATAGTGTGATTGATGAACAACTTATAACAAAAGTGATTAGAGAAGTGACCATTGGAATTCAAGGTTCAGGTGATGGCATCCTCTCCACGGGCTGCATTCAAGGAAAGGAGATGATCAAATGCTAATTACCTTGCACAATCAATGAAGCAAATTTTAAATGAAGTGGCATCCTATTCCTGCGATGTTGAAATTCTTTCAAATGGACTAAAGGACTGATATTCAACCAATTGTCAAACTAAATCCATGTCCTTTCCTCATTCCCGATACGATGTTTAATACAAGGATAGATAAGATTATATAGTTTCATCATTTTCCTAAATATCCGTGAGCTCTCTCTTAAAAAATTATCTTGCCATATATTTATGTGTTTTAGATAAATCTCATGTACCCATTTTATTCAAAGAACTTTTTGATTAGTAATTAATCACCATATCCTCTTATACATTAAAAAATTTTCCATATTGGAGATAGAAATGATACCTAAGCCTGTAAATTTCTTTGGAATGGTAACTTCACACCATTCGAGTCTAGCTTTCTTGGAATCATCAAGTTTACCAGCCCATAGGAAAGTTTTCATGATTCTATCCATCTCTTTAATGACCCTTTTTGGAAGAGCAACATGGGAAGTCCAGTGGATGTGCATACTTAAGAGAACTGAAATGATGAGAGCAAGTCTGCCAGCATGGGGTAAGAACCAATTCTGCTATGCTAACACCGTAGATTTTAGCCTTTCAATTTAAGGTAAACAATTAGTATATTTTTGCTTAGAACAAGTAATAGGAATCCCTATATAGTAAAATGGAAAGGTATGAATATTCAATCTAGTGAGATGTTGTATGATAGTTAGGTTTCTAACATCAGCTGAAAGGTGAAGATGACTCTTACTAGGGTTTGGTTTCAAACCTGACTAGTTAGCAAACATGTCCAGCACTTGCATGAACATGGTGACAGAATGAGGATCAGCTCCAAATAATAAGATTAGGTCATCCGTATACATGAGATGTGTCAAATTGACAGCTCGACATTAAGAGTGAAATAAGAAACTACCATTAAAAAGGAGAAATTTATTTAAGAGCCTTAAGAATCCTTCCATGGAAAGGGTGAACAGATAAAGGGATAAAGGGTCCCCTTGTCTAATTCCCCTAGCTGTTTTGAAGGCTTTTTATGGTACACCATTGACAAACATACTGAAAGTAGAAGATTGAATACAATTAAGTATCTATTTTATGAATTGAGTAGGCAAGTCTAGTGCCTGAAGATAGAACTGAATATATCACCAACTGATAATATCAAAGGCCTTGAAGAAGTCGATTTTGATTGAGCAACTGTTAATACTTTTGCTCAAAGTTTAATCCTTCAATAACTCTTGAATCAATAGTACCTTGTCACTAAGATATCTTTCTGAGAGAAAAGAAATTTGCTCAGGATTAATTATTCCAAAGTTTGCCAATTTGAGTCTTTTAGCAATAATCTTGGAAATCACTTTATAAATAGTATTACAACAAGGGATAGGTATGAAGTCACTCATTTTGCAAGGGTTTTACCTTTTTTGGAACTAAGTTTTTGTATGTATGATTAATTTCCTAAAGCAACCATGAAGAGCCAAAGAATTATAGACCAACTATAGTAAAGAACTGACATGTGATATCTTATGTTCGCTGAAAAAAGTTTAGCAGAAAATCCATTAGGTCCAGGAGATTCGAAAGGGTGCAAATTGAAGAGAATTCGCTTAACATCAAGCTCAGTGATAGGAAAGGGTAGAATATCCTTAATGTCTTAAGCAATTTGACAATCAAAAAACAACAGAATGCTAGAATTTGGAGTTATGAAAGCTTTTATACCCATCAAGTTAAGAATTTTTTTTTTCAAAAAATAACTGATTGCTAGAATTTGGAGTTATGAAAGCATCTGTACCCATTAAGTCAAGAAAATAATTTTTTGCTAAGTTCATTAAATCATTTTGCTCAGCATACTCCCTTCCACTATGATTTTGTAACATGTAAATCTGGTTTATGTTCCATCGAGCAAGTAGTGAAGAATGGAAAAATTTTGTATTGGAATCTCCATCCTTCAACTAGTTAAGTCCAATTTTTTGTCATAATACTGAATTTTGAAAATGAAAAGCTGCCTGATACTGTTGGAGACAAGTGGTTTCTGCCTACTTGAATTCAGCTTGGTGAGAATATAAATAATAGTTATCTTGTACCAGCTTAAGTTTGTTTTGAGAGTCTGAAGATGTATATTTTTTTAAGCATAAATTGTTTCAATGCACTTTTCACTAAACGTAGCTTGGTCATGAGTTGATAAGACTTATTTCTTACCACTTCAGTTCCCCAACATTTGCAGATGACTTCATGAAATCCTTCCATACTTTTAAGAGTATTGAAGAACCTAAAGGGTGCTCCTCTTATTTTAAGACCATCAATTCTTTGTATCAACATAAATGAGTGATCAAACATCATTGGTTCACTAAAGTGTACAAAGGAGGCTGGGAATTATATGAGCTACAAAGAATTTAACAATGATCTGTCAATTCTTTTCTAACCAGCCATCTATCTTACTGATGATTTGACCAAGTGAGGAGTCAACCTGTGAAATTATGATCCACTAAGTCAACATTCATTAGGAAAGTAGATAGTTCTTTCAACTGGCTTTGGTGTAAGCTTCTTCCTCCCTCAATTTTTGACAAAGTAAGAGAACAATTGAAATCAACTGTCATAAGCTAAGGAAGTTGGATTGTTTGGTGAATATGTTGCAAATCTTTGGAAGCTAAATTAGAGGAATATATCAGGGAAACAACAAAACAGGTACTCCCAGTTTTTAACTGGCAGTGGAGATGAAGTAACCGATTAGATTATACCATAGGTTGAATTGCAATCAAATCAGAATTATAAAGACATATAATCTAATCATTATAGTCAGAGTTTATATTCCAATTAGCACCCAAAAATTGTGATCTAAAAATGGAAGACAAATTCTTTATTCTAGTCTTAAACAAACCGATTAAGAAAGCTTTCTTGTCTCTTATCACCTCTTTCACAACAAATTATTTTTGATGATCATTAAGCCCTTTAATGTTCCATACTAGAACTGACATAAGAGGGGTCTTCCCATATTGCTTTCTACCTACCCTTTTTCCTAGTGGATCTCCTCCTTAAGACAATAGTTAAGTTAGTAGAATCTTCAGGTTTTAAAGAGCTTCAAGTAAGGATTAGAGAAAATGTAGTTATTGTAGAAGAGTCCAGTATTTGTCCCTCACTAGTAACATTGTGCTCATTGACCATCTTACTGTCTACTTAAGGCACTAGATTAGTCTCCTACATGCTAGCATCCACAACCAAATAACACATTTCAATCTAAGTTGAAAACCAGTGTCCTCATTTTTATCAGTCTGCTGATTTAACAACTTAGGTTGTAGCATATTAAGGGAACCAAGTAATACTTCATTTTGTTTATCCACCAAAGGCATAGGCTTCTCATGTTCTAGGGTATCTGGTTCCATAATAGAAACATTTTAAATAGTCATACCATTTGCTTCAATCTACTGATCCAATATCTCAATTTGTAACACACCAAGGGAACTAGGCTAGGCCACATTTTCTTAGACCACCATTGGTATACATTGCTCATTAACTATTACACCTTTGTTGATAACAGAAGCATTTTGATCAGTTGCAACATTAGCTACAGCCTGTTGAATTATCATCTCAGTTTGCATCTCACCAGAGGAGCTAGGTAAGACCACATCTTCCTTTACCACCATCTAAGTAGGCCACTCATTAATTAGTGCTACTTGGTCCGTAACAGAAACATCCATATATATAACCCTAACTTCATCACACCAACCATATTTGAATAATTTTACAATGGGGATCTATTTCTTTTTTGAAACATTAATAAGTCTCTATAGATAGGAGAGGTCTATTTTAGCCTTTTCAAGTTTACACGTTTCTCCCAATTGTATGACAGATAGTTTCTCAGGCAAAAGGTAGACTTAGAGATTTCAATATAGAGTTTAGCACAGTAAATCCTCTGTATTGTTGCAATCTGAGTATCCATACAAATTGGCTTCCCTAAAAAGTTAGCTAGAAAACTAAGACCTTCTCTAGACTAAAACTCCATTGGTGAATTATGGAAATTCACCCACATTGGCACAACCTCAATTTTGCTGTGATCAACCTCTATACCATGTTTCCTTTTCTACATAAAGAGAGGTTGGTCGTCAATGTGCTATGGCCCATGTTCCACAATTTCAGTTAAGTTAGCCTCATCCAAAAACTTAAATAGAATAGTTCCATCCTCTTTGAGCATCACTTTATCTTACCCCTTTTTACTCTACCTAGCCTTGACCCATGCCTCCGAAATAGGAAAAGCAGGTCTTTTAGACTAGAAAAAACCAATCAATGCCATGGACTAAGCTAGAGCACCTGCCTTCAATAGTTCGATAGGAGGAGATACCACATCATCCTTAAGCATATTCTAATAATGTTTAAACAATCCCATGTTATGTTGAATTTGCACCCTGTTTTGCTAAGCGCCCTGAGTTTTTGAGGAGTAGCTCCACCCTTATACTAATTTTGGATCTTCGAGTTGCCATTCCTAGTAGCTAATGTTTCCCTAGAGAGGAATGGGAAATTATCATGAGACAGGGAGGATTCGCCTTACTCCATGACAACTAAGAATGATGGAAGCAAGCCTCCCTAGGAGGTAGATGCCTCGGTATAACAACCAACCGTAGTGGGGAAGAAGAAAAGAGGAGGGGAAAAGTGTAAAATTAGTAGAGAGAAGGTAGAGAAAATATAAGAAGCTCACTTATTATTTTTTATTTGCTTGGTTTTATTTAATTTATTTAATTTCTGTTATTATTTTCACTTATATCATATTTTGTTACCTTAGACAAAGTTAGGTTCAACTTGTTTTAGCTAGTTCCTTATGGGATAGATACCTTTCAATACTAAAAGTTAAGATTTATATACTTATAAGTATTGAGAGTTTTATTATATATAAAACTTGCTCAACATCAGTCTCCAACTTCTTTGAGTCTTCCTTATTTAATGTCGTCTCTTTAAATGATTATATACTCTTTGATCTCTGTGAAAGAGGTTCAACAAGGGAAAGTTCCTTCTTTAGTTCTTCTAGAAGATCAAGGATCTTATCTAACTTTGCCTCCAATGATCTTCTCCTTGCTTTGATAGGGTATGGAAGTGTAGCTCGATACTCCTTGTAGCTCTTCAGGTAAAAGCTACAATTAGCTTTTGAGTGATTCTCAGTAGTCACTTCCTTCTCTTCTTCTTTTTGGAGCTTCTTTTCAATTGTCTGGGTGATTGTCATTATCTTTTCTTTTAGATTTGTTTTAGATGTGCTCGACAAACTCTCTTTCAATCTCTTCGTCACTAACTTTGCAAGTTAGTCTATTTTAATTTCCATATTTTGTATGGATGCGTCTATTTTCTAATGTTTTATCCTTGATTCTTGAATGGATTCCATGATCAACTCATCTATACTAGTTTTCTTGCATAGCTCATCGCAACACTACTCAAAATAAACTAGACATACTTCTATAGCAATGGTGAGTCTAGGTCGATACCACAAAGAGTATGTGTAAAGCTTTTGAAATGAAAATAATCAGTGTTTAGGTTTGGGGGGGATGGTTTAGTTTTGAAATAAGAAAATAAAATAAAACTAAACTAACAAAAACAAATTAAAGAAACATTTGAAAATAATGAAAGCAATGAATTTGTTGGGAGTCCAATTCTTTGGTTCAATCTTAGCCTACACCCAATTAAACATATTTCATTGATTTCTTTTTCCTCTCCTTGAACTATTGGTCGTAAATTAACAACAAGCTCTATTAACCTCAGTTTTTCCTTAGGTCGTGTTTAATGAAGAGATGCTCACTAATTAACCTAGCCATCGAATAACCTAGGATACAATCTCTAAATTTAATTAGATAGTCGCATTATGAATTAGGAAAATAGACCAACCTAAGCAACAACCATATACTCTTGGGTCATTTAACCTAGTTTAAGTTACCCCTAATGATTACGAACTATTAGTCACTACAAACAAATTTCAAATATAATAATTACGGATTATATCAAGAGTACGATTATCCATATATGAAGACCTAAACAATTAATATACGATAACACCATCAATCTATAAGAGAGAAAGAACAACAAACTCAGTGAGAAATACACTTAATTAGGTTCTTCGATATTGATGTCATTTTCGATCCAACGTTGAGAAGTTATCTCTCTATGGGTCTCTAAAGGAATGGAGCTTTGCCCCTTCTTCTCAACGTCTCCTAAACCTTCACTCTTTTTCCCAAACAAAAACTAAAACTTTTCATATCTTTCGGTCATCACCAATATGTTGCTTTTATACGAAAAATGTAGGGTTTAATGCACAGTCGACATTTCTCATGATGGTGAGTGGGTGTGTGTTTCATATTAGTACTTAATGTTGTTTTAAGAAATAAGAGCATGTTTCTATATAGGAGGGTGTTCCACAGCATAAGGAGGACAAGGTGTTGTGATATATCCTATATTCATTCCTATTAGTCTTACCTTCTCAAGTTTCATTGGAAGCAAGCCAACATATGGAAAATAGAGTAATGTGTTTAGTAAAATATTGCTCGCTTTCTTATAAAACTCATATGACACTAGAACTAAGACAAATAACTAAGAGAGGAGTCAAAATTAAAAAAAAAGTACTTCAATTCATGAATCTTAAACTACCAAAACATCCTAGAACTACTAATAAAGATTTTAAAGCATTGTAAAATTAAAACAAAAATTAATTTCTAGGTTGACTCTCAATTAGTATTTCGTTATAATTCATTTTACTGGACTTTTTGCTCCAACTTTTTCACTTGGCAAGTCTTTATTTTAATGCTTGATTATATTCTTTTAGTGTTTATCAATTGCCTTAAATTTTCTTTTCCTTATTATAGACCTATTAGCTTTTATAGGTGTTGCTTACTTCATTAGGTAAGGTTATCCTTCTCCCTTATTTCTTTTTACATAATACATGTCTCTTGTTGATAAGTTTTATAATAAAAACTTTCAATACCTTAAATATACAGATCATAATTTATAGTATAAAAGGTATCATTCCCACAAGGACTAATTAGACACCTAATAACTTGAATACAACTTTGTCTAAGGTAGTAAAGATTGGTTTGAATCAAAATAAATAATTGAAAATGAAGCAACTAATAAAATGAGCAAGTAAATAATTAAGCTATTAATAAAATAAGGTTGATCAAAGTTAGAGACTTAGGATTTATTTTATCCTTGTTTTGTTCCTTTTATCTTATTAATCCAATTATGGTCAATCCTTGATATACTAAGGTTTTTATTAACCTCTCTCAAGATCTAATTAAGTTTTCATAATTGAATTCGATAATATATTATTGTAATCTCTCGATTCATAAAAATGCTCCTAACTATTCAATTAGATTTGAATCAATCCTAGGGATAATTAATTAACAATTAAGATCTCTCTTTAATTGTTAATTAATCTAATAGTTAAAGGTCTATTAAGCTACCAAATCTCGTGCACCTTAACATAAATAACTAGATTCACTCTCTCGATTTATTTCCAAGTATAAGCATAATAATTATCACAAAACATTAATAGATGTATTGATTTTAAATAAGAATAAAGTTCAACAAAACAATTTAAGAAAAATCCTTAATATTGATTTAGAAACCTATAATCATGTTAAACATCATAAAAATCAAAATAAACATTAAGGCAATGAAAGAAATAAAGGGAAAAGAAACAAAAACTAGTTGGAGTCTTGATTTGAAAATCTAGAATTCTCTGAAGCTCTTTTCATGTCTTCGCTTGATCTTATTTTGATTTGTTGGTTGCAGCCTTTTCTTTGTTTTTTTTTCTTATCTTTAAATAGTGTTTGAGGTTCTTACAGTTTCTAAGCTTAATTTGGTTCCAAAAATAGACCCGAAACCTTATAACTCCTTTAAGCCTGCCACAATTGTGGCATGGCTGCATGCATCCAAGATCTTCTCTTATCTTTACATTCCTATCTCAACACACTCACAAAAACATCAAACACCTTTTGAAACATAAAATGAAGATCAAATTCTGGCTTTAAACCAATGAAACACTTTAAACACATACAAACAGTAACAATAACATAATTCTAAGCCTATATATATAATAATCATCTAAGAAAATATTTAAAAACAAATTTAAAAACCTAGAAAACATATTATGATCTAAACCTATCAACGTCCCCGCACTTAAATCTTTGTTTTTCCTCAAGAAAAAAGAGACAACCAAATAAAATACATAAACACACAATCATGCAACATGTAATAATGATACAATGATATCAAATCTTATGAAATTAACTTAACCTCAAACATAAATCACTCAAAATATGCCAACATACTAACTTATTCATTTCATGTTTAAATGTTTTGATTTGAATATATATATCAACCAAAATATTAACACCCTATTCATACACCTATGATAATTGGAAGTATAAAATTATTATTATCAAAAAGACAAACTATCACTAATTATCCTTTCAAGAAAATTCTTGCTATTTGCCAAAGATCAATAGGTTTTATTTATTGTAACACCATTTTTTAAATATATTTTCTTAAACGATAACCTAGCCTTTTAACCTGAAGGCAAACAATTTGTCATGAATGTCCCATGGTCACTCAGCTAGGTTACGTTTTTTATTTAGATTGGTTAGAGTTTCATTCTAGCCTTTTAACGTGAAGATAAACATTTTGTCATGAATGCCTCTGGTTACTCAGCTGTATCACAACTCTCATCTGGCTACTACCTCTATTCTTAACCCAATTTTCTTAAAAAGGGCCAATTAAATAGGGATTTTATTTAACATATTTTTTTTCAATTTCTTAGCCTACCTCATTTCTTCTTGGTCAATCATTCTCATAAAGGGGTACTAAAAACGTTAACCAATTTAATTGATTGTAATTCTAAATGTAGCCAAACAAGTTATAACATACCACTTCCATAGAGCATATGTCGAACATCCAGAGGATATTCGAGAATATACCCTATAAGAATGGCATGCTAGAACAGTCACATACCTTATTATGGCATCACACATAATATAAGTATTCAAAAGATCAACTTTTCCCATTTCATCCATAAACATAACTTACATTGTAGCATTACACTTTATAATCCATATATTTACATTATCAAAAACATCTAAGAGTTTGCTGCTCTTTTACAAAATGTTTGACATGAAATGAGAAAAGTAAATAAATACAACCTACTAGACTCCTCAGATATCAACTGACCAGACCTTTGAGCCATTCTTGTTCCCAAAATTGACAGTACTAAACTTATACTAGATTGCCTTAAAAGCTAGGTCTCCTTTATACCTGAAAATCAACGCTGCAATTTTGATGAGTTTGGGAACTCAGTGAGTGAACCATCATCGATGTGCTCACTCAAGTTAGAACATAAACATCACAGGTATGAAACCAAATTCACAAGTATATCACAATATCCAATTTTATATACCACAATACCTTTCATCATATCTTAACAAGTATAACAGGTACACAACATCATATATCACTATATTAAAATAATTCAGTAATTCATTGCAATCATTCACATAATACATGTAAAGTTATATATACAAATGCACATGTGACTCCACTTTCATTTTATTTTGTTATGATTGAGCACCTATTTACTGTCCCCTATCCGTTGTGAATACCGAGCTTATTTCATTTACTGTCCTGTATCCTTTGTGGATATCGGACTCATTAATAACTGAGCCTGTGACTCTTTGCACACATCCTGAGCTTAAAGCTCTTTTTCACGTTGGTCACTTCGGTCACAACTCCTTTATCTTATCATGGATATCAATGTAATGGAATGCATCAATTCACATAATATGTTATCAATACTTTTCATTCAATGTGCTCATGCCATTTATCACATTCTTTAAATCTGAGTCCGGCATTCCGCATTCAGTTGAGTACACCTTCAGTATTACATATACAATTTGAAATCACTTCCAATACATTCTCGAATATCAAACTTCTCAGACCAATAATTATCGAAATTACACAATCATATAAGTAACAATTCAATAACTGAAATATAAATAGAAACAAATCAATTATAGTGAGAAAACATCTAGGTTAACTCACAGTACGCTCTAGATAAGCTATTGCCTTGATGACTCGGTAATGTGTTAATGGTGGAGATCAATTTGTGCTTCTTTAGTCACGTAATACACACATATTTTACCTATTACGAAGTTGATCAATCATATAAATATTCAATCATGCATATGTATATGTGTCATGTACAATGCATGCTCAATTGACTTTCCGAGCATGTATCCTTATTCACAAATATTAACCATTCATACATCATAGCTTGGATATAACTAGTTTACAATTAGGTTTATACCTTAAGTAAACTTGATTATTCTAAATTCATCAACCATACATTCACCAACCTGTTTCTAGCATTATATATATTCACACAATTTCCCAATTCTCATTCATTCATTCCTAATACATTACTTATATCCTTTGAATCATATTTGTATTCATAAGAACACCTTTATTTCTTTAATAACTAATAATTTCCAGATTTAGATACATTGATATCAAAACAATCCATTCCTTAAGTTATAACATCAATTAACAACCTAAACTTATCAAACCTTTAACCAATTAATCAAGCAATTATCTAAGTTCATTTCAAGCCTCAATCAAGTCCAAATGCACCAGAGTAAAGTGACATCCTTAGTTAATTCAATACTCACACAAAACAGAATTTTTTTCACTTCAAAACATTGCCCACAATCGTGGAAGCTGCATCCACAATCGTGGGAAGGAGCTAATGCAGCTTCCACGATTATAAGAAGGAGCTAATGTAGCTTCCATGATTGTGGGATGAGTGAATCAAAAGTTCACCATCCATTTCCTTCAAATTTTTTCAAGATTCTAACACCTTTATATTAAATTCAAAACATTTTCATTTTGGTTCACCATCCATTTCCTTCAAATTTTTTCCAGATTCTAACACCTTTATACCAAATTCAAAAAATTTTCATAATAGTCCATTAATTATATCTCAATTATAACTTAATTATACTCCAATTTCTCATCAATTTCATCTCCAATTACAACTCAAAATTATTCAATTGGCAGCTCATAAACTATCGTCTTTCATGCATCAAAACAAAATAGAAACTATCATTCACTATCAACCATATAGTCCTAGTTCTTTCCTATTTCAAGAACACTACACTAGCACCTTTCTTTAGCATAAATTCACCTTCATTATACTTTAAATCCCAATCTAATTCATCCATATAACAACCTATAACCCACAGTTTTTATACATTAAGAACAAAGCATAAAAGTATCCAAGTTCATCCACCATATTCCAGCATACTTCATCATCAATATCATATACAATCCATCCCAATTCAATCATCATAATCTTTCTATTAAAACATGCTATAAAGATCAATAATTTACTTACTTGTTTAGTTCAAGTTCTACCTCAATTCATCAAGTTAACCTAGCCCTCCATGCATGTAAGATCATCACAAGTTTAAGGTGGAAATAGGTTGGTTTTCGGCAAGGATGAAAGACCACAACAAGAGCAACAATGTTCTGGTTCTTTACCTAACTTTATAAAGGGTAAAATTATGGATTTGGTGTGGCAATTTAGCAAGACTTAAACTAAAATACAGAGATGTGAGATAGAAGCAAGTTTCAGTAGAGAGAAAAGAAGAAGATGGTGAATGTTCCAGTTGAAAAACTTTCTGCATTAGCTTAATTCAACTAGGTGCAAGGTGTCACCATATTTCAATGACATATGTCACTAGGCATGCATTCCATTTGTCCCATATATAAGCTACCAAATGTCACCAATATGCTAGGCCATTTGTCACGCAATCATTACTACCATATGTCAATTAATTATCTATGTCAATTGTCATTAAATTTTCCATACCAAATGTCACTCATTTTCTTTGGCTTAGTCATCCTAATTTTCCATGTGTCAACTTATCTTACCATTTAACATATTTCATAAGCTAAATGTACATTTTAATTCATCAATTTTTCAATTGTAACAATTAATTCCAAATTTACTAATTATAATTCACCAAACCAAAATTCAAGACATAAACAATACACAATTCACATTATGATCATTTTAAACCTTTTATACCTCGGAACATGTCAATTGAGTGCACATACAATCTTTACAATGTTTCCTAAATCATGATTCATGTGTGTATGTGAATATTATGTATGTGAATAAAATGCATTTCATAAATTCTCAATGATATTACTCATGTGCAATAGTTTAAGGTTCTAACCCTTAGTATAAAAACAGGCTATTACAATTCTCCCCTATAAGAAATTTTATCCTCGAAATTCTTACTTGATTAATCAAATAGATGAGGGTACTGATTTCTCATATTCTCTCAGTTTCTTATGTGGCATCTTCCCTCGAATTATTCCTCCAAAGGATTTTAACTAATGGGATCATTCGGTTTCATAATTGTTTAGTCTGATAACCTACTATTTTAACCGGTTCCTCAACATAACTTAAATTACTTACAATTTTAGCTTCCTGTACTAGTAACATATGTATCAGATTTGACTGATATCTCCTAAGCATACTAACATGAAACACATTAAGGATCTAAGCCATCTCTGCTGGTAATGTTAACTTATAAGCCAATGGTCCAATTCTATCAAAAATCTCATATGGACTAATGTCTCTAGTACTTAACTTACCCTTTTTATGAAACCTTAGCACTCCTCGCCAAGGTGATACTCTTAAAAACACCTTATCTCCCACTTAGTGCTCTATATCTCTCTGGTGATGATCTGCATAACTTTTTTTACCTATCTTGAGCTACCGTAATCCTACTACGAATCAATTTTACCTTATCAGTAGTATCTTGAATCAGTTCTGGGCCTTCAACAATCCTTAGACCCTCTTCATCCTAATACAAAGGTGAACAACACTTTCTTCCATATAATGCCTCACATGGAGCAACACTTTCTGCCATATAACGCCTCATATGGAGCCATACCAATATTACTGTGAAAGTGATTATTATATGCAAATTCAATGAGAGCTACATATTGATCCAATGCTCCTTAGAACTCCAAAACACAAACTCTGAGCATATTCTCAATAGTCTTAATAGTTCTATCACTCTGTCCATTTGTCTGAGGATGAAATTTTGTACTAAAGTTTAACTTTGTACCTAATGTTGTTTATAAACTGCCCTAAAATTTAGAAATAAATCTGAGATCTCGATTTGATATAATAGATATTGGAACTCCATATAATCTCACTATCTCATTTACATACCTCCGAGCTAGCTGATCTAGTATGTTATTATCTCTCACAAGTAAAAAATGAGTCGAATTCGTTAATTTGCTAATAATGACCCATAAGTCTTGGAACTCCATGTAATCTCATTATCTCATTTACATACTTCTGAGCTAATTGATCCAGTGTGTTATTCTCTCCCATAGGTAAGAAATGAGTCGAATTCGTCAATCTGCCAATAATGACCCATAAGGCATCATGTTGCCTTGGAGTCCTCGATAAACCCATAATGAAATCCATAGTAATCCTCTCCCATTTCCACTCTAGAATAGGTAATGACTGTAACTTTCCAACTGGAGTTTGATGCTTTGCCTTAATCTGGGCATGTCAAACATTTAACAACATACTCTGCCATTTGCTTTTTCGTCCTTGGCCACCAAAAATGTTGTTTCAAAGTACTGTACATCTTAGTAGTCCCAAGATGCATAGCATAGGCTGCTATGTAACTTCCTTTAAAATTTCTTTCCTCAAATCATCAACATCAGGTATATATAATCTCTGGTTCAACCACAATGTATCATTTTTCAATTCAAACTCAGAACTCAGATTCTGTTTCAACTTCTCAATAAGCTTCACTAATTCTGGATCCTTGCTTTGAGCTTTTCTGATCCTTTCATGCACTAAGCTTCAATGTAGCTAACAATGCTTCATTCTGTCCCAAATTCAACTCAACATTCAATGCTCTTAATTGAACTAGGTTTGGTAATACATTGCTAGTAGTTTTCTTGGTTAATGCATTGGCCATAACGTTAGCTTTACTAAGATGATACTCTATCATGCAATCATAATCTTTAAGAAATTCAATCCACTGCCGTTGTCTCATATTCAACTTTTTCTAACTCAACAAATATTTCAAACTTCTATGATCTGTAAATATCTGAAACGTTTCACCATATAAATAATGTCTCAAATCTTCAAAGCAAACACTACTATAGCAAGCTCTAAATCATGAACCGGATAGTTGAACTCATTGACCTTAACTGTTTCGAAGCATATGCAATCACTCTATCATACTGCATCAAAACACACCCTAATCTCTAGTGTGAAGTATCACTATACATGACATAACCTCCAGATCCTAATGGAATAGCTAACACCGGTGCTGTAGTTAACTGATGCTTTAGTTCCTCAAAACTCCTTTGGTATTCATCACTCCATTTGAAAGGTACATTCTTCCTTAGAAGCTTTATCAAAGGGCTGAGATCAATGAAAACCCCTCAACAAACCTCCTGTAGTATCCTACTAGTCTAAGAAAACTCAAACTCTTAGATACATTTCTCGGGGCTTCCCACTTCATCACTGCCTCAACTTGGTTTGGGTCTACCTATATGCCTTGTCCAAATACCATATGACCTAAGAACACCATTTAACAAAGACAAAATTCACACGTACTAAACTTGGCATACAATTACTACTCTCTCATTATCTGTAATACTAACCTCAAATGTTCAAAATGTTCCTCTCTACTCTTTGAGTATACCAGAATATCATCTATGAGTAAAATCACAAAATGATCTAAGTAAGGTTGGACTACCTTATTCATCAATGTCATAAAAGCTACTGGAGCATTTGTCAATCCAAAAGGCATCACCAAAAACTCAAAGTGCCCATATCTAGTTCTGAATGTACTCTTTGGTACATTAACTTCTGCTATCTTCAACTGACAGTACCCTGATCTCAAATCTAGTTTAATAAACACCTGAACTCCCTGTAACTGATCAAATAAATCATCTATTCTTAGTAAAGGATAACTGTCACCTGATTCAGTTGTCTATAATCAATGCATAATCTTAAAGTCTCATCATTCTTCTTCAAGAACAAAACTGGAGCTCCCCAAAGTGACACACCAGGCCTGATAAAATCCTTAACCAGCAACTCCTGCAACTGAGTCTTAAGTTCCACAGGTGCCATCCTATACAAAGGAATAGATATAGGAGCAGTACCTGAAACAAGGTCAATTATGAACTCCATCTCCCTATCTGGGGGTAAACTTGATAATTCAGTAGGAAATACATCCAGAAAATCCCTACTTGGATCATAATCCTCTTGACATGGAATGTTTTTGGGTAGCCTTGTAGTTAGCATCTTCACATAACTTGTCAACTCAGCTAACTGCATAGCTAATTCTTGATTCGAGCTCACTTCATGAACTCCAGCTTTTCTTCCTCTTATGCTTTTTTATTGAGAATTAGCCCCTAACATTTTGAAGATTTCATATGTTTCTTTGGCTGTCCTCTCTCTTACAGCTCCTTCTACTGCATTGTCTACCGTATACTAGCACTGCTACATCAACCCATTATAAAAGAACTAGTTTAGCATGTGAAGTGGAAAATGATAGTATGGGCATTGTATTAGCAAGTGCTTAAAGTGTTCCCAAAACTCGTGGGAGTGCTTTCCCTCCATCTGAGTGAAGGTAGCTATCTTTGTACGCAACTCAAATGTCTTTTGACGGGAATAAAATTTTTCCATGAATTTGTTGTGCACCTCTTCCCATGTAGTCAATGAATTGGGTGGAAGCGTCATTAGTCACGAATTAGTTCGATCCTTCAATGTGTATAGGAAGCACCTTATCCTAAGTTGATACTCATTTAGGCCATCCAAAGGGAATGTTTGGAGATTGGTATAGAATTCTCGAATGAAATTTAAAGTGTCTTCATTGGGAACCCCATAGAAAGATGGCAGCATGTTGTCTCTTTAATTCGTAATTTCTAGCTGCCTCTCCCAAATGTATACACGACATCACAATACCAATCACTGATCTAGTGTACTCCTTCATCACCAGCTGCCTTTCACCCATCTTGTGGTTACTTACTTGATCTTCAAGTTTAGGTTCCTCAAGATAGCCTTCAGAGTCCCCTCGAGGTCTTCATCTTCGTCTTCGATATATGTTATCAATAAAAGGGACGACACTATCTAAAGATCTCCTTCCTAGCATAAACCAAGTGAATTCACTACCTAAAGTTCTCCTACCTAGCACAAACTAACTACGGAAAGCATTAAATTATTAACAAAAATTACAAAACACATTAACAAAATAACATAATAAAACATGCATGCATGAACAAACGCAAACAATCAAAATCACTTAAGCAAATAAAAACAATCAAAATTAATTCAAGCTCTAAGCAAATAAAAACAATCAAAATTAATTCAAGTTCAAAACACTAAACACCTCACCGAAAATGTGCCAAAAACTTGTTGTGCCTAAAAAGTTCTAAAAATTACCTCGACCATCCTAATTGTAAGTATACGAGGTAGTTGTAGTTATTACCTAGGGTCGTCTCCCATATAGGTGAAATTGATTAACTAAAATTAATTTTGAATCAAAAATAAAAACAATGCAGTTCTAAACACCCTATTCCGAATTCTTGAGTGAAGGCTTTAAAGAAAGTCACGAACTTAGAATGAAAAGTAAAATGATTCAACCAGAAACAAAGAATAGTAAAAATCAAAGTGGGAAAATCTTGAGAATTAATTTCACTAATTTAATCTCCTATGCATGATTAAGGGTAAATGATTGGACAGTTGTCTTACCGAAATTAACAGTTTGGCCCTAAGATCAACTTGAATAATTAACTAATCAAACTTTCATATTTAACAAGTTATCACCCAAGTTAATTATGGAAACCTAACTACTAATTACCACTTAAGTTAATATATTTCTAATTCTTAACCTAAGCGTCTATAGTTTCTCATTCCATATTAAACTTCCCCTCTTGATCTTTCGTTTAATACCAAAATGATGCAAAGTTTGATAATGCTATTACATTCATTTAGCTCAGAAATCACAAAAATAAATAAGGCAACAAATCCGTAACTCAATTATGCATAGTCAACTAAAATGGCTGTATTAATTCTCAAGAAAAAGAGATCAATCCATCATACCGTAAACACAGTTCATCATCTCCATACACTTCAGTTTTATGTTACTGTGAACAGAAGTATTGAAGCAATAAAACAATGAATACTAAATGAATTATTAAAAGATAACAAAGTATCAGTTGGTTAAGCTAACAAGCAATAAGTTCAGTAAATAAACAAGAAACTAAAGCAAGAGATGAAAAATAGAATGAGCAAATAAGGATCAGATGAGGGAATACGGTTGGTCTCCTGCCTCTCTCAAGCTTCTAGCATTAGCTCTCGCCTTTTGTTTCAGCTTGTTCTCACCCCACCTAATAGTTACTCAAGTTCAATGGATTCAGCTCCAGCTCTTGTTTTTAGCCTCTGTCCCTAGCTTCCACCTTTCTGCTGTGTTTCTCTCTTCTTCATCGACTCACTCTGTTTCTCTCTTCTTTCTCTCTATCCCTCTCAAATGTGTCTGTGTGTTAAGTATGAAGAGTCGAATAAAAGATGATCCTTTCGCCGCCACCCTCTCCTTCTATTTGTAGTATGCTCATAGGTCTAGGGTTTCGTGCCCTTAACCTCTAAGCTGCCATGTAATAACTAAAACATTATGGGAAAGTGAAGGAAATGAAGGGGGTGTGTAAATCACGACCGTGACTTGCACATGCACGACCACTTACATGTAGTTCATGCCACATTCACAAAATAATTTGACTAATATTCATGCAACATCCACACCAATTTCACTCAATCTATCTCACATTTGGATCAAAACATAAGGATTTATAACCAAAATCAAGATATGAAAGCAATTAAAAGCAATAGAAACTAGACACAACAATCATGCAACAAAATATTCACACAATGCCAACCTAATCAAAACTATCATAATGCAAATGTAAATCTCACACACCAATGACAAGCCAATGTATAAATGTCCCCACACTTGAGCAACACATTGTCCTCAATGTAAGAAACAAATAATACACATAAAAATAAATAACAATAAAGAGAAAGTTAGAGCAAGAAGACTTATGGTGATGGTGTGGGCGTTGGAATCTGAACACCTTGAATAGTAAAATACTTAAGTAATTTCTTTATGTCATATCACTATTGATGCTGATGGCATATGAGCTCCTTCATTTACACCTCCATTATGTCCAGGCGACACTCCATGTGCTTGTTATTTTTTGTTATTAAGTTTAGTGCTTTCTCATATCCTTCCTCTTCGTCCTCCTTAGATTCCTCACTAGTTAAGACTTCTTGTTGGTGTTGGGGCTGAGTGAAACTAGAGCTCGCTTATCTAGTCCTGTGTTTCACTTATGATTTTGAGTTGATATCTCAGAGTTCCAAACTATGGCACTCCAAGATTTTGGCTCACCTCAAATGTGTATGATTTAAAAACTTAGGAAAGATAGGGGTTAGTCCATCAATAGAAACATCATGAAATTGAACCAGTACAGTAACAAGGAAATCCATGCCTAGGTAGCTACTTTTCTTATTAAGACAAGTAACTATCGTTTGAAAAATGTGGGTGAATGTACAAACATTAATTTTGTGATCCATGCACCAAAGAATAAATAAATCCTTTCAAGAACACTTGTTATTTTGAGTTTTGGCAAAAATAGTGACACCTAAATTTATATAATAAAAATTTTTAGGATTAAGAATAACATTATTATATGCAATTTTCATGTAACCCTGCTAATTTCTTCCAATATTGGTCAGTACAATAGTTTCCATATTTTTCAATAATTTTTCGATTTTGAAAATCTAAAATTTTCTTCAATAATATCATAATCCACATTATAACACAATCTAAACCAAAAATTATCTAATTTTTGTAGCTCAAATGTAAATTCATATAAAATTCAATGGTTAAATTCTCATACATAGGAAAATCAAAATGAATAAATTTTTCCCAGTGAGTTTTTGAACTTAAAGTCTTAATCTTTTCTTTCAAACCTAAATTTTCGATGACTGAAAATAGAAATATTGTGGTGTAATAACAATTCTTGAATGAAGGGTTTGGAATTTTATACCTTCTTCTTTTGAAAAGAATGAAAAAGACACTCTAAAATCCTTAGCCTTATCACATGCACCATTACCTGAAACTTTTGCTTTTCCTTTTGGTGTTGAGTGTTTCATGATTTTATTAATTCCTGGAGCCATGAGTGAGTATATAACCCCCAAAATCAACCAAGAAACACAAAATAACACGCAAAAATGTGAGAGAGAAAAGTTTAGAGAAAATTATGTAACACCTACTTAAAAGATGTGATTTTGTATGGAAATCACTAAATTTGTGTTAAAGGAATGATAATCTAGGTTAAAGATGAAAGAAAATACTAAAGAACCAAGTAAGAGTAAAGAGAGATTTGAGAGAAGTAAACAGTTGTAGAGGTGGCTACAAGTTAAAGAGAGAATTTGAGATGCAAAAGAAGAGAAAAGAAGTATTTAAAGGCATAAGGCTTAAAATGAAGGTAAACTAGGGTTTTAAAGATGTAAAGCATGAGTTGGATGTTTCCACGCCAACTATGATGCCATGATCACGATAAAATGTTCTGGCACTCATCATGCATGATTATGGCATCCCCCATAATCGTGTTCATCACTGGAATTCTTCAACTTGACCACTTTTCACTTAATTTACCTCATGTATCCCCCATAACTTACTCCCACACCTATAATAACTTCAAAAATATGAGATTTAAAAATCCAAATCTCCCATACCTATGATAACCTCAAATATGTGAGATTTAAACATCCAAATCACTCTAAACACATTAAAAATAAGAACTTAATACTATAATTCAAGAAAACCCCTAGCTAACATAACATGCTAATTTGTAAGCTAAAAATAAAAAAATAATATGAAACTCATCCTATTTCTTAGGTTGCCTCCCAACTAGCACTTCTTTAACATCATTAGCTTGATGTACTCTTTATATCTACCTTAAACCTGGATCTATTATGAGGGGCTTGATTCCACTCATTTTGACCTATGATAATTTTGGTAGCCTGTAAATAATCCACTAATTGCAAGATAATAAGAAGGACATAATTGATCAAATTAAGAAAACCAAGTAAGTTCAATAATGTCCTTTTCCATAACAAACTATCAATAAAATAAGGAATGATAAAATTCCATAAGTTGTTAATTGAATCCAATAGTTTGTCCTGTAAGAAGGTGAACTGCTCTTCTCCTTCTACAATTGCCTTTATCCCCTCTTCTTCTTCTGCTTCTTGAATAGAGACTTCCTTATCTTCCTTAACCTCTATTTCCTTTATCCTTTGTTCTTCTATCTCTTCTTGAATAGTAACTGCATTTATGAATTCAACCTTTATCTCCTCAACACTATGAGGCATTAATGGCTCTAATAATAAGCTATATCTAGTTTAGTGCCTTTGGTCAAAGAAAAACTCTCTCAGAAGAAACAGCGGCTAGCTTCACTATTAGCAAGATCTTCCATTAAAAGTTCAAATGAAGTGTAATCATTCATTGCATTAGTGTAAAAGTTCTTCCACTCTAAATTATTAGTAAGCTTAATTAGTGTATTTTGAGGCCAGTTTTGCAAACAATATAGATGTTTTCATATATAATCTGGTGCCTAACATTGAAACTTGTAGTAGTTACAACCACAGATGTCATAACATAAGATAGATCTCGGTTGTGTTTCCATGTCACTTGGAAGACTCCCCACATTTTGTGTAGATAATGCATTGGCTAATTGGCCCAATTGGACCTCTATATTGTGAAAAGAAGAGGCATGATTCTTTATTACTTGATCGAATTTCCCTTATAGTCTCATGAATTTGGAATTCATCATGTCCATAAACTTTTCCATCTCTGAATCCCATGAACTAGACTTGTCTTACTGAAATCCCGATGGGCGTTAGGTTCTCATGTTATTTCCAGCATTGTTAATCCATAAATAATTTGGGTGGTACTACCACCTAAGGTTATATTTGTTAAAGTAATTCCCATCCATTATGTAATGCCTTCACTAGAGTGGAAGAAAAGGTATTCAATTTGCTTAGCTTGAAGTTGATTTCTTCTTCTTTCTTTTATCTTGTGTTCAAGCACTTGCAATCAAACAAAAAAAGTATCAAATCCTTAAATCTCATGGATTTAAATTGTACAAGATGCTAAATCAATCCTTGAAAATGGTGCCAAAAACTTACTCATAAGTTTTATAATGAAAACTTTCAATACCACAAGTATACGGATCGTAACTTGTAGTACAAAAGGTATCATTATCACAAGGACTAATTAGAAACCTAAAATCTTAAATAAAACTTTTTCTAAGGTAATAAAGATTAATTTGAATTAAATAAATAATTAAAATTGAAACAACTAATAAAACGAACAAGTAAATAATTTTTGCCAATAAAATAAGGTTGATCAATGTTAGAGACTTAGGAATTATTCTATCTTTTTTTTATTTTCCCTTTATCTTGTTGATCCAATTATGCTCGATCATATATATCCTAAGGTTTTGATTACCCCCTCTTGATATCTAATCAAGTAATCGTAATTGAATTTGATAATAATAAAATTATAATCTCTCAATTCACAAAATTACTCCTAATTATTCAATTAGATTTGAAGCAATCCTAGGGATAATTAGTTTACAACTAAGATCTCTCTTTAATTGTTAATTAATCTAATAATTGCAGGTCAGTTAAGCTACCAACTCTCATTGTACACCTTAAAACAAAAAACTTGAGTCACTCTCTCGATTTATTACTAAGTATCACAAAGCATTAATAGATGTATTGAATTCAACAAGAATAAAGTCCAACAAAACAATTTAAGAACAATTCCTAATATGGATTTAGAAACCCATAATCATGTTAAAGATCATGAAAATCCAAATAAACATCAAAGATAATGAAAGAAATAGAGGGAAAAGAAATACAAACTATCTGGAGTCTTGATTTGGAAATCTGGAATTCTTTGAAGCTCTCTTATTGTCTCCTCTTGATCTTCTTTTGATCTAGTGGCTGCTAACTTTTTATTTTTGTGTTTTTCTTGTCATTAAATAGTGCTTGAGGCCTCTAAGGTTATTTCTAGGGTTTAAGGCTTAATTCGGTTCCAAAAATAGCCCCAAAACCTCAAAACTTAAAAATGCTTACAAGATGGAAACACCTTTGCCACGATCGGGGCCTGCATGGCTTATCCCTCTCTATCACAATCATAGATGGGGCCATGATCATGATAGAGCCCCATGCATTACCATCCTTCTTCACCCACCGCGATCGTAGCATGGTTGTATGCGTTTAAGATCTTCTCTTTTCTTTACATTCTTATCTCTTCACACTTACAAACACATCAAACACCTCTTAAAACATCAAATTAAGATCAATTTCTTGCTCTAAACCAATCAAACACTTTAAACGCATACAAAAACTAACAATAACATAATTCTAAGCCTATACATAAGCATTTAAGAAAATACTTAAAAATACACTTAAACACCTAGAAAACATACTATGATCTGCACCTGTCATCTCTATGAGATAATGTGTGACTATTCCTTATATAATATGAGATAATTTTGTGTCGATCACATTTAAACATAAATAAGTATCATGATTAATAGAGGGTGATTTCATGGCTTCAAATCTCTTAAGCAAGATTTCCTCATCTCTTATAATTAAACTTTCCATCATACACATCTAGCTTTAGTAATAGCCAAGAAGGGCCATCTTAAGATTAAGGGAACCTCTATGTCTTTATCCATATTCAAAACTATAAAGTCTATAAGAAAAATGAATCTTCAAACATATCTAACATATCCTCTATTGTAGCCCTAGGATAATTGAATTGATTTATCAACAAACTAATGGCTTACTTTAGTTAGGTTAAGGTCACCTAATCCTATTTTCTTAAACATTTTATAAATAATTAGATCAATTTAATCTCCTAAATCTATTAATTTCCTATCAATTGGAAAGAAACTAATGTTATAAGGGATAGTAAAATACTCTAGATCTTTTATCTTTTGAGGTAGCTTGTTCTTTAAAATGGTAGGGCACTCCTTATTTAGAGTAATTATTGACACTTCCTCTAGCTTCTTCTTGTTTGAAAAGAGATCTTTTAGGAATTTTGTACTATGATATTTGTGATAGAGCTTCAACCAAGCATATGTTAATCTAAAATTGTTTAAATAACTCTAAAAAATTAACAAACTGATCTTCCTTTTAATAATTTTTTTAGTCTATTTGGGTATGAAAGTGGTGGTTTGTACTCTTGAAAGAATCTCTTCTTTATTTTATGATCTCTTTCTTTCCATTTTTCTTTACCCTTCTTCTCTTTCATTTTCTCTTTAAATTTCTCTTTTTTATTATTGCATTCACATGCTCTCTTAGGTTCAACTTTTTCTTGTTAGAAGGAGTACCCAATTATCTTTTAGATATATGTTTGGAGGGTTATCTAATCTTCACTTTTTAAGTTGCAAATAGAGGCATCTTGATTTTTGGAAGCAAGCTTTAGATGTAATAATAAACTTATCCATAATGTCTTTAAGATTTGACTTTTGTCTCTTACTATCTTTGGTTACTCCATATGAAGTTTAAATAGCATTTTCATCCTAGATTGTAGGTGTTGCTTCAAGGGTTTTTCTGAAGCCGGTTCTTAATAAAATCTACTTAATTCGATTACTTTCCCTAATTATAAGTTGCTTAACCATTATAATTAAGATGTCCTTTGCCACAAATTTCATAACTTATAACCTACACTGACTATTTTGCGACACTCATTTAGTTAATCTTCTTACTAAGAGATTTTAGTTTTGTCGCTAATGTTGTCACCATATCAACATTATAGATACCACACATCTTAGGCTTAGGCCTTAGACTCTCCCACTAATAGTTGTTCATCATTGTGTTTTTGATAAGCTCCTACAATTCCTTATAGGTCTTAAAGATAGTTTTCCCCTAAAGATGCATCTATTAGCTACATGGTTAGGTCGCATAATCTATTATAGAAGAATTGCATCTATATACCCATGGTACAGGCACTTTCGTAACAACCCCTTTCATCTTTCCTAAGTGTCATATAAGGTCTTTCCCTCTAGCTATTGGAAAGAGAAAATATCATTTCTAATTTATCTTATAGGATGGAGGAAAATATTTGGCTGAAAATTTCTTATCCATCCTATTCCATGTAGTGATGGATCCTAAAGGTAATTACTTCATATATGATTTAGTTCAATCCCTTAAGGTTAAAGGGAATAATGTCGACCAAATGGCATCCTCTAAAACTCTATTAAGCTTGAATGTGCCATAAATTTCTAGAAAACTGACAATGTGCATATTAGGATAGTTGTTCAATAGACCATCAAATTACACTAACTATTGAAAGATATAGATCATATTGGGATTAATCTCTTAGTTATTTGCCTTATTTTTTATCTATAATTCTAGACTACGTCCTAGTTAATGATGACATAACATAATTATCGATATGTCCCATTTGTTTTACATTAAAACAAAGGAAACCCATAAAGAATAAGAAAGAACATAAGAAAGAAGTTTGAACTCCCATAGCTTGAATATTGAATGTTATTGTTGAATATTAACAAATCTTCTTCATTTCCTCTCCAAGATTGATTTTCTTTTATTTTTATAAGCTTAAATTGGCTTTTAATTAATTTTCAGCTCTAAAAATGATCTCTAAAAACTCCCTTTTATATTTTTTATCGTATCTTTTAAAATGTGAAGCCCTAGAATTTCTACCCAGTATGGTCTAAACAAGTGTTACATAAGACCACTTTTGGCTTCTTTATGTCAAAACACTACCAATACATGTTTGGACCTGGTTATGTGTTTCTCCTGTGTTGGTCAACGTAGAAAAAGACAAAAAGATGTCATGGACATCCGGATAAAGAAAATTCTACCTTATTGAACACATATAGAGCATAGGGATATGTTAACGTCATATTAGTCATGGATAAAACTTCCCTAGGTACATAATATTGCAAGACTAGACTCAAGAAGGGACATAATACTTCATTGATACCCTCTTATGGGTCCTCAAACAAAAATTTGAAAAATAGCACCAAATTAGCTCAAAATTTCCCAATTTTACCCCTTCTTCAATGAGGGTTGAAACAAGAACTGAAATAAAAATAAAAATTATTTTAAGTGCCAATCCCCACAAAAAATATTAAAACATGAGCATAATGCTTGTCAAATTTATGATAAAAATATATTTCAATCACTAGTTAACAAATTCTCCTCCACTTAAGCACTTTCTTATCCTCAAGGCAACTAATTTTATTACTAAAGCTCAAATAAGAGGAAATTATAGGAGATAATTTAACCTATCAATTATATCAATTAAGATTCTCCACTACTTAATTGCAAATTTCATTAAACATGTTAGACATTATTTACTTGCATCCAATCATAAATTAATTCAATTTATAATACATTTCTTCAAAATTTAACTCAACTCATAGAACTTAACTTAATGCATAAAATGAACATTCATAAGAAAAATATTTTAATTTTCAAATATCCTTATAATTGTTGTTGAATGATAAGTGAACTAACAAATTTAAATCAAAGCAAGAATTTAGAATTGTTTGAAATTTCAATTAATCTTTTGACATGAGGGTAGACACCTTGTTATGAATACTTTTGGTTACACAATTAGTTCATTATTTTAAATGGCTACTAACATTACTCTTTAACTTCAACCTTTTCACTTGGATTGAGACCAGTGGAATGAATTTATTTATTCTCATTTATTCACACTTTTTCATGTGAGATAATTAAAATGATTAAAATAATTCATATTTAAATCAATATATGTACAAAATCACCTAGGAAAATACACCTATCATTTTTATAGTATAGTTTAATGAGTCAAGTGTTTGATGCCATAAGGATAATAATTACTAGTATCAGTTGTCTTTCCATTATCTAATTCAACTTTACTTCTTGTTTATTAAGAAACTAAAATAAAATTTGGAATAAAATATAAGTCATTTTAAGTACCAAGTTATATGAAAAATATTAAATTATAATCATAATGCTCTCCAAATTCATACTAAAAATATTGTGTGATTAGCACTTATTACCAGACAGTTGCTATTATTAGTTACCAAACTCTAGTTTGATATCCCTTTTAGGGAAGTTATTAATTCAATTCCTTTCAATGTCTAATAAAATGAAATTTAATAAATAAAGATAATATTAGATATTCTTATTAGGATCTAATTGATTTTTTATTAGAATTATAATGACTTAAGAACCTTCTAGGCTATGAAAAATGAAGGATTGAAGGAAAAAAAAGATTTTTAGTCAACTTAAACTTGATTATAAATTTTATAAAAATGCTAAAATAAAATATATGACATTTAATAAATAAATATCAATATTAGATATTATATCTTATTAAGACTTAATTAAAGGTGGCAATGTGTAACGCCGAAGTCTTTGAGCCATCTTTGTATTAGTTTGTACTTAGAGATACTATTGTATATTGATATATACATGTTTTTATAGGAGTTCAAAAATGTATTTGAATCCTTTCGATATCTATGCCAATGATATATGATGTTATATGCCCTACATGAACTTAGAGTTCATCGGTATGCGAAATCTTGGAGATTTTCGACATATAAGCTTTTAAGTGTGAAAAGCCGAGTGCATTGGATGGATATGACCATGGTGGTCGAATTAAATGTGTTCTAATTCCTTAAAGGTGGTTAGACATGATTTATAGACTTACTAGACACCTAGAAAGCTTAATTGAAAAAGTTGATGTACAAAAGGGATTATTAACAAAATTGTTAAAAGTGAAAGGACTTATTTGTAATTTTTCAATTCTTGGAGGACCAATTTGTAATTTTATAAGGTTAAGGGGCTTAATTATAATTTTCAAAAGTCTGAGGACCAAAATAAAAGTAAAGTTTTAGTCATTCTTACATTTTGGGCTTAATTGTAAATTTAGGAAAAGTATGGAGGGTATTATGGTAATTTCATATGACCTAAGGGTAAATGGGTAATTTTACCATATCTTGGTCAAAGAAGAGTCAAAATTCTAGACTCTTCTCGTGTGGCCGTATACTTCATGTTTTAGACATAAAACCATCTTGTTTTAATTAAAAGAGAGGGGAAGAAAGGAGAAGAGAGGAAAAAGAAAGGGAGTTTCGGCCATCACTCAATTTTTACCAAGTTTTTGATTTTTCAATCCAAACCAAGGAGTTCTAAGCTAATTTAGGGTCAAGGAACTCAATTTTATCATTAGATTTGAGAAATTCTCAAAGGATTTGAAGATATCACCAAAGGAAAGTATA
>JANQAP020000551.1:5055581-5070237 GCA_026874005.2 Erythroxylum coriaceum | reverse complement strand
AAGTACTTCATATTGGACAATTGGCAAAGAGTTTAGGCAATGGCTCTAAGGATTGGTGCTATGGCTGGCTTATTTGCATACAAGGCTAAATTGAGTGTTGTAGTCCTTTTGATGATCATCTCAATTTCCATAAGGTACTGTCTTGCAGTTCCATTTTAGATATTCTACAGAAGGGTTCTCCATATTGAACAAAGAAAGGTTTCGTGTGTTCTTCCAAGTGATAGCAGTGAAAATCACATTTGAGGTTGGCATACATAAGATACCTCATTTGGTCTGTGACTTCCTTAGACTAATTCATGCGTTCAAATAAAATAGCTGATAGAGAAGAAATTATGAAACAAATATTCTCCCTTATTCAATGTCAGCTTGGGCAAGCTAACACTATTAACATAGACATGTTTTGTAAAATGATTACACCTAGTCAATCAAGAAAGGAATCTTTTATTCCTCAAAACCATACATATCAATATGAAGAATATGAGGTGACAAATTTCCTTAATTCACTATTCTTGTACATCATCTTGTTATCTTTTCTATTGAGATTAATTGCCTATGTTCATGCTTTTTGAATTTGTTCATAAAAGGAATTGAATCATTGTATTATTAGTTTTTGGATTGTATTATTTGTTTTGATTAAATTGAGGTCGCAATAAACTAGTTAGTATTTCATTATTTAGATATATTAACCTGTTTGTGAGCTTAGTAGTTTTATAATTCTAATATACTTCTTTTTTTTTTCTTTTGTAGGAAGGTGATGATTAAGAGCAGATAAGGAAGTACTTGGTAAGGGATTTTAGAGTGCTTATACATATTGGTTTTATTTAGTATTTAGATTAATTCACTTATATTCCATATGAAATGGAGGAAGATAATGTAAGTGAATATTTTAGCTAGTTAGTTTTTGTTGTATTTTGAAAATGTTAAAGGTTGAATTTTATAAGTCCGTATGGACTATATAACACATAAAAATGCTTTTTTTTTTGTTTACATTTGATAATACGTATGCAATTAAGACATGCATTAATGTATGTATATTGCTTTTAATGTATATATGGATGTTGCCTACTTAATGATAAGAGCTTGCTTTTACATTAACATATTATTGACAACGAAGAATAAATTGTTGCTTTTGTTGTTACAAATGATTGTGTAAAAAAAAGTCACTTTATTACCTTATAAAGATTTAAATTGTTGTAATATCAATTAAACATTATTGCTATAGTTTAAAACTCTTATGTTGCCTTAGTCAAAACTTAAAACAACATTGTTTATCTTGATGCCTAATCCAGAAATTTTGTTATCATATGTTTATAGCAGCGCCACTTTATTTAACAATATAAATTCTGTAACTTTAATAAAAAGGCAATAATAATTGTACTTATAGTTACACTTTTGTTTGTTGCCTAAACAATAGTTTGTACGAATGCTTATTCATTACATATACCTTTAATGTCCCAACCAGTGACATTGGGGTAACTCCACCATAACTAGACAATCTCCTAAAGTTCCATTGGAAGGATAAGGTAAGTACAGAGGTTTTCATCAGACCTCATTTTTATGTGAGGTAATGCATGTTATGTAATGTGACACAACCAAAATAGGTGTTGTGTTGTGCCACGTAATACCTAAACAACCCAAACATGGTCATTTTTTCATTCTCTGTTAGATTTTTTTTTAACACAAAATAAAGCAAGGAGTTACGGGTGATTCAAAAACAAAAATATAGGGGATGAATGCTAGTTTTAAAAATGTTAGAGAGGCTAAAGTACATGGGTCCAAGGTATATATTTTATTCCATTAATATATTATTTACAACTTGTAATAATAAAATCTAAAAATTAATTAGTCAGTGAGTCACTAACAAAGTTTTGAGTGGAAATATAATATTAAAAAAAAGGACATAAACAAAAATAACGGAAGATCTCTTTGAGTAGAAATTAAAAGTTAAAGATTTAATCAACCATACAAAAAATGTTTAAGAAACTAATTGGAGATAATAAAGTTAATTGAATTCAATACAAAAGTTCAAAGACTAATTTCAGCCATTTTCTACGAGTAATTTCGTTAAAAAGGACTAAGAAGCATAATGAGTGAAATCAGTGCTCTAAATTCTCTCGTCGATCATTCACATGACAAATATTTGTCTCTTTTCTTCCTTTCCCACCTTCATGCCTCTCTCATTTTTCGTCCTTCTCCTGCCTAATCACAAGAAGAAAAGAGGCAAGCTAACCACTGGAGGAATTGGCGATTTGAGATCTTATCAAATCAAACCGTTGGTTCAAATCTAACTCCTGTTACGGGCAATCTCGCAAACTTTGAATAACTTTGGGTTGTCAGATAGGCGACTTTTGGACGATCTCTAGACGTTAATCTTTTTCTGTTTGCCTTCCAGTTTGTTAAAAATCGCATTTTTATGCAAGTTTATAACACTGGCAACTACAAAAGTATACTAAAGTTGGAGTGTAACTTTCGAAATTAAATATAAGGCTTTGGAAAAATGATGATGGATCACATAATCATAGACGTAACAAGTCTTCTCCCCCTAAAACTTCCTCTTTCTTATTTTGAAACTGCTTGACCTAATAACGTCATCATCTGTTTTCAGCGTCTCCTCTAGAGTTGCTATAGATTCTGGTTTTGTGAAGTACGTGAAGAGAAGATAGATTCCATCAAGATAAGTGTTAGACTCCCCAGCTTTGTTCTTCTTTCTGATACTATAGGCTAGTGGAATTACACCTCTGTTAAATACCTCCACGTACATTCCACCCCCTGCAACAAGTATCTGGAAGACAAAAACCCAACCACCATTATCAAATATTAGGCATCATAATGGGTGGAAAATCTATCATCAACCATAATACTGATCACTTTCCAGTGAAACTTGACAAGTTGCCATAATGAAAATTCATGGGTATTGTTTGATATCCAGACTAACAGTTTAAAAGTCATGGGTATTGTTTGATATCCAGACTAACAGTTTAAAAGTACCCTTGTTTTCCACTGATCCAGGAAACGTTCTCTTACTTAGACCAACTTTTTGACTTCATCTCTTCTTATTTAAGGATCATAACTTTCAAAATCTGTATTCTGTATTCAAAACTACGAGTCACTTCTCTTCTGCCTGTACAAACTGTGTCTCACTACCAAACAAGCTATCGAAAAGTCTTCACAATATGAAATCAATATCAGGGTCCGCAAGAAAGAAGAAGCAAACTTACAGGCTACACCTAAATGATTAAATACCTAATGACATTCAACAAATTTCCACAGCCCAACCGATACTTTCAAAACCGCTCCACATTGTTATTGTTATAGTGAATCAGCCTCTTCACTAATTGCAAATAAGACTGTGTACTAGTAGAACTTTCAGGCCTTACTTATCAAGACTTTCCCAGGATTATTTTTGTGTTAGTACAGTTCACTAAAACTACAGGTGCACAAATATAATGCATATCTTAGCGACCACTTTGGCGTTTTTGTTAACCCTCCCTAGGTCAAGCTATGGAAACTTAAAAATTCATATTCCTTTACCTAATACCGAACAGAAAACCTATGCAATTTAACTGAAGAGACATTTACCTCCTCGTACTTTTGGGTAAGAGCCAAGCGTTCGTCTTCAGACATGTCCGGTCTCAAGACCGCCATGGTCTCGTACTGTCGGAGCCCAGGTGGGCAGGGGGGCGACTCCTTTTCCTCGACGGCCGTCATGTCAGCTCCGGCTGAAGAAGGTGGTTCATCATCAGAACCCAAACCGCCTTCATAAAATGAACTTGAAAAGTCCAGCCCTTGGGCGTTGATAGTGATGTTGTTGCGCCTCTTTCCGGAAGGTGCAGTTCTTGTGAATGAGGGGAAGGGCTTGAGGGTGAAATTGAAGGAAATGATAGCAGCAGATTGTAATTTGAATAAAGATCTGGGACCGAATGGGTGAGAACTTATAGTTGATGAGAGTGAAGCCAGCGCCATAGGAGCTCTGTCCTGTGAACAGAGTAGTGTCTGGTACAGCTAAAACTGCAATCTTTGAAGAGATAAGTTTCGGTGCGCTGTGCGCACCCCGGCTTATCATAGAATATATCAAGAGCGCTAGCTGGTCTAAACTCTGCCCGACATAAGGTTATGTTTAGCCCGAATTTATTAACGTAACGAAATATTATTTTAAGAAGAGTTTATGATAAAATGAAATAGAATAAAATAGGGAAGAAAAATTTTATATTATATCTTATTTTATTATAAATAATAAAAATAAAAAATTTTTAATTTAAGAGAGATTAAGATGGAATGTAAAATGATAAATAAATTTATACTATATTATATTACAAACTTTTTACTCAAATAATATTTTACTATATTACATTATGAACCTTTCTATCTCTCTTAAATAATAATTTTTTAATATTACATTTATTTACGTTCCATTCCATTACAAATCACTTCATTTCATTCTATTATATTCTATTTTATTAAAAACTTTATGTCTAACTAAATATAGCCTAAGGATTAAAAGTATAAAACATTTTTTATCTTAATTTTTTTAGTATTAATTTATATGCTAATATTTACAAATTAACATAATTTACACATTAAAACATAGTTTTATTAAATTCATTATAAATCCATTAATTTGTGACATATAGTATGCGAGATATGCAATTCTCTCTACACGGACGGACATTAAAGTGGTATGTTAGTTCATTAATTTCTTTACATATAATAAATTCTTCATTATTTTAAATTAAAGAAAATTTTTTGATAAATATTAAATTAAGATTTGCTTAGGTTCTCACAACCTAAAATTCGTCTGCTTGTCCAAAATCTCAGACACTCAAAACTTATCTACTTCTAAATTTGTAGGCATCTAAAATATCTTTTTTTGTTGAGAAATGGACGTGAGATCTAATCCTGCTCGTAATAGAATAATAATAAAAAAATTTATTTGATTTTTCAAAAGTATAAGTTGAATTAAAATTTTATAAAATGATTTACATATATGGTAATAAAGCGTAAATTTCAATTCGTATCTAATTCTAAAATTTGATCATTTTTTATAGTTTCTTTATAATCATTTTTTAAATCAACTCATCTCAATCATTGTAGTTATAAAAGTGTTTTGACCTCTAACAATATTTCATAGAATGAGTTGAAACTTGAGACAGCACAACAGTTGTAGAAAAGGGTAGACGAAAAGTACTAGCACTCTTGGATTCTAAACATATTTATAATATGTTTTGAATATTTTAGTAATTTAATTGAACTTGAATTCTAATTTCAATTAAATTTAATTGGAGTTAGAATTATTTTAATTAAATACCAATTAGGCTCAAATAAGATCCAATATTTGATATTATCCTTATTAATTAAATATTACATATTTAATCATGAAGTTTATCAAACTTGACATTCAAGTCCAACTTGATTAAAATACCCTTTTCTCTCTTTATCTCTTTCATTGTGTGTGAATCATTAGATTTCATAATATGCTGACAATAGATATAAATTGTACCCATAAATCATATATAAGATTAGATAAATTAAATTCTTTTAATAATTTATATTCATGGGTCAATATTGACATCTAGCATCATATTATTATCACCCAAATATTTAAGAATGTCAAAGTGATTTTTGACTAACATTTTTGTGCATGAATTTTCCATGTAATTCAATTATTTCATTAGATAATGTTATGATTGGACATAGAGCATAGAAATAATGGCTACTCTAATTGAGTCCAATAGTGTTAGTTCTCCACTATTAGTAGTAGTTTCAATTAATGATATTTATAAACTATTTACAAAGTATCATTCTAACTTGACCAAAAATTTCTTGAATTAATATGAATCAAGAACAATGAATATTCTCCGTAATCAATTTAGGGTGATGAATCTTATATTAATCACTTAACTACCTCCACATAATTCATGTTATATCTAATGACTACCAACTGAGGTTTCTTTGACTATAATAGGTCATAAATAATATTAAAATATAACAATCCTTATATGAGATAATTTTGGAGATATCATTTAAACGATCACTTCTATAATCATTGCAATAATAATTTTCAAAGATATACAAGTAATGTTCCAAACATTACAGTAAAAAGTGCTTTAGGCAACACTAAATTTATAACGTTTTAAAATGTGTTGTTTAAAACTAATAAAGTGCAACAGTTTTTAAAGAGTTGCCTTTAGTAATGTTAATAGGCAACTCTAATAGTGTTTTGTTACCATATATTAAAAAAGGAAACAAAATTAAAATATCGTTACTATAAAACTTTATATAAGCAATAATTAAATTTATTGGGACTTTAAACAATAATTAAAGGTTATAATAAGTATGATTGAACTCAGACCCAGTTAGGCCAAAGCCCTATCTAAGTTCGAGCACAATCGAGTCTAACTAAACTTGGTTAAACATTTTTTTAATTTTTGAAAATAAAAATGGCAACATCTTTTAATGAATATAAATTTTGTATTAGGTTATATCGAACAATCCGAGCTCGATTTAAAACTTAAAAATATTTAAAAAAAACTATACATAACTTAAAATCTGGTTAACTCGGGTCAAATCAAGCTCAATCAAACCGAAATGAGTAACTCTTATCATAACTAATCACAATTAAAGTATATTATTATATATTATTTATATTTATTTTACTCTTTATAATATTGGAGGACAAAAAGGAATATAGAGGTATCGAAACTTTTGCGACTTTTTACCTTTGGTCTAATATAATATGAGAGAATAGGAAGGCACCAAAACATTTGGACTTTTCACCTTTTCTCTGCTCCTCAGACGACGCTAGGTGTGGAGGCCATAAACAGTTGTTGTTGGAGCAGCGTTCAGGTGCCGTTGGTGTAGCGTTCAGGTGCTCGACGTTCAGGTCGTGCTAGTGCTCCGGTGCTGTTGGTGTAGCGTCCGCGTTCAGGTGCTGCGTCCGCAACATTCACGTACAAGTGTTGCACTGTTGCTTCGTTCACGTCATTCACTTACAGGTACATGTTGGACTCTCTTAATGTATTCCCGTAACAATTCATTCTCCTTATGGTGCATTAATCTTTATGTAGGCGCTTGGGGAAAAATGCTAAAAGAAATTGATATTACAGATAACCAGAATGAACTGTTAATACATGTTAACTGCTAATAATTAGCTGCTTGAGTACCCTTATTAAGAAAAGAAAACATATTGTTTTTGGAAAGTAGACAAGTGGAACATGTAAAATAAATATTAGAAGAACTAGATCTAAGATCATGATTTAAATAAGTAAGAAAAAAAAAACGAGAATTAGGATATCCTGATCGTTTTTGCCAAGTTTTAGTGTGATCCAAAAGTGTAGAAAAACTATAGAGACACCTTAAGGAATTGGCATTTGGATTGAAAATAAATATCCAACCTTAGGTCTCATTATGAGCACCTTCCCTGAATCCCTGTCACTTGATCCAATGCATAACACCAGTTACGTGAAAACTTAATATTGTAATTATTTTATGTTAATTAACGAATAGAGAGAAGGTTATATGAAATTACTTTGGACATAGATACACTCGTAAGTGTTGGAATGATATCCTCAGGAGCAATAATGAGTAGATTTGTGTCATTCACAATCGAAACTTATGACGTATTTCTATACAGACATATGTTGACAAGTAATTTGTTTGAACCAATCGTGTGACTTAAGAGAGCAAAATCAACAAGCCATGTTTCAGATGAATGATTATTAGTACCTTGAAGTCCTAAAGCTAAGAAGACATAAAAAATCATTTTTTGCACCATCTTTTAAGTGACTTGAATGGAATTAGATTTATGATCATTTGTTTTCCCCATTATGAATGATCCGGCTCCTAAGCTGCATATAAATTCAATTTCTTTGGTTAAGTTATTAAGAAGCACAATATGTAAGCTCTAATAGTTATGTATGATGTTGAGAACTAATCTTATTAGCTGTAATCTCCTAGCATAAGTGCATAAGTGCGAAATAAGTTTTTCCAGCTACTAATTCTTCTATTAATGTTGTCAAAAAGTGGTTAGCATTCCATGTAGGAAGGTATCCCTGTAGTTATTGGTATTCCTAAGTATTAGAAAGGAGTTTGTTGTAATTAGTAGCCAAATATTCTTACCAAGTCCTTAAATAATTCAATTACTCCTCTAGAAACATAAAGTTTGATCTTGGAGTAATTTATGCTCATCCTTAACATCATATTGAATTCTCACAAGGAACTCATCAAGATATGCATTGATTATACAAGTTTTTCTTGAATTCTCTAAAATCTTTAGGGTTTTGTAACTACAAGTTTTATTTTTATATTTTTAATAAATTGTATATGTAATGTTTCTTGGTTGTTAACATATTCCATATTATATATATTAGATGAACAATTAGCTATCAAAGAGACTTGTGAAAGATTTAGGACTTCTTTATGAAAAGTATATTGAAACTTATAAAAGAAAGCTCGGAAAAGTGTACAAGCAATCTACCGAATCTATAGGTTTATGTAAGTGACAGAACCTTTGTGGGGGTGCCATGATCGTAGCTTGGTCTATCACGATCATGACAGAAAGCATTTTAACAAGCCACGATTGTGGCCTGTAAGACAGCAGAAGCTAACCAGCTTCTAAAACTCAACTTTTCGAGGAAATTTCAAACTTTTAGGGGCCAAGTAAAAACCTAAGTTTCACCCTAAATAGAAACTACTATAAACAGAAGAGGTAGGAATGAATTTTGGTGTGCCTCCATTGCTACATCGAGAAAGATCCAAGGAACGAGAAGAAGAAGAAGAGAGAAGGAGGAGAAAGGAAGAGGGAAGAAGAAGGGATGCTATTGCTATTGTCTTCCCAATCCATCCCAACCTTTCCAAGTGACATTTTGATCTCATATTTATTATTCTTTCTTTTGAATAAATGAGATGGATTTGATACTGATGGATTTGGGTTTGATGATGATGTTCTAAACTCATTAGGGATTTGTTCTTGAATCAATTTTAATGTGATTTCTTTTGATGTTAATACATTAAGTATTGTGTCAGCTAATTACGCCTTGAGAGAGGGTAGTTGAACATTAGAAAATCTTGGGTCAAGCATAATTGGATCAAGAACACAAGAGGAAAGCAAAATAGGGATAGAGTAACTCCTAATTTTAAATCTTGGCCATCAAATTACTGCACTTTGCCTTAATTGGCTGTTCATTTCTAGTTTAATTAATTTTCATTTAATTTCCAATTTTTAATACTTTGAAATCATTTTCTTAAACAAAGCTTATCCTAAATTGAGTGGTGTCTAACATCAATCTCTGTGGGATGATATCTGTTTTTAACTACAAGTAACGACTCGTATACTTGCAGTTTTTAATGTAAAATTAATAGTTTGGTTTACAAACGAACAAGTTTTTGGCTCCGTTACCGGGGATTGATTTGTTTAGCATCTTGTTTAGTTTAGGTCACTGTGATTTAAGAGTTTTTGATACTTTTCCTTGTGTATTTGCAAGTGCATGAACACAAGGAGTACAAGAAGATCTACTGAGTTTAGTGAAGAAGAGCTATTTGATATCATAAGACACGGAAGAGAGCTAAGAAGAGCTAAGCGCCAAGAGGCATTACAAAGGAATATGACGGAAGAAGGAGAACTAGGAGGGGTCAAGAGAACATTGATGGATTTTATGAGGCCCAGATTTAGTCTACAAGGAGTAGCAAAGCCTGCGGTTCAAGCAAACCATTTTGAAATCAAGCCTGCACTCCTTAACATACTTTAGAATAGTGTTCAATTCTATGGGTTATCAATGAAGATCCCAATGCCCACCTAGCAAACTTCTTAGAGATATGTGATACTTTTAGATTTAATGGGATGTTTGATGATGGTATGCAGATCAGACTATTTCCATTTACTTTACGAGATCAATCCAAGGCATGGTACAACTCAGTGCATCTTAGATTACCACATGGGAGTAAGTAGCCCAAGCCTTCCTCGCCAAGTACTTCCCTTTGACAAAGACTACTCGGATCATTAAGGAGATTACAAACTTTTAGCAAAATGATAGGGAGTCCTTATATGAAGCTTGGGAGAGGTTCAAAGAATTGCAACGAAGTTGACCACACCACAACCTTCTAAAGGAGTTCTTACTCCAGACATTATACTATGGTGTGAATCAAACTACAAGAGGAACCATTGATGCAGTTGCTGGAGGGTCTTTAATGAGGAAAACCATTGAGGTGGCTCATGATCTTTTAGAGGAGTTGGCCAGCAACAGTTGCATGTGGTCAAATGAAAGGAGTAGGCAAGGCACAAGGGAGAAAAAAGACATGATTCCAATTGATTCTGTTATAGCCTTGCAAGCCCAGATTACTGCTTTCACTCAGAAGTTGAACAACATGTAAGGAGCATCTTCATCCACAGTCAAAACCATGCAAACCCAATGTGAGTTATATAGGCAGGACAACCATTGCATAGTAGAGTGTTTCTTGTTAGGAGCCAATGGCATAGAACAGGTAAATTACTTGGGCTAACCTTAAAAAAGAGGTAACAATCCATACTCCAACACTTATAATCCAGGATGGAAAAATCATCTAAATTTTTCTTGGAGTGTTAATAATGCAGGTGGCCCAGCAAGACCTCCAGGACCTCCCGAATTTTAGCAAGATCAATTTGGAGCCTTGGAGAGCAAGATGGATAGGATGATGGATGTGATGAACTCGATGAACTCTAAATTTGAAACCCAAGAAGAGTACCAAAAACGGATGTTTGCAAGCCAGGATGCAATCTTAAAGAACCATGCTTCATCTATCCATAATTTAGAGGTTCAAGTAGGCCAACTTGCTACTACCTTATCTTCTAGAAATGCAGGTATCCTACCAAACAGCACTAAGACAAATCCAAAGGAACAACTCAAGGCGATCACACTTAGGAATAGTAAGCAACTGGAAGAATCAAGTGCGCAACAGGAGAGTAAAACAAAGAAGAAGGGCAAGGAGATAGAAGGGAAGAAGGAGGAAGAGCAAGAAGAAGAGAAGTCATACGTTCCACCACTACCCTATAAGCCTAAACTTTCGTATCCACAAAGGGTAAAACAACATCAAGTAGACACTTAGTTCTCCAAATTCTTGGAGAAGCTGAAGAAGCTTCAGATTTAACTTGTCATTAGTGGAAGCATTAGAGTGCATGCCCAAGTAAGCGAAGTTTCTCAAGGACATACTCACACATAAATGCACTTGGGAGGACAATCAAACAGTGACCCTGATAGAAAATTGTAGTTCTCATTTCAAGCACCTTGCCATCAAAACTACAAGATCCAGGGAGTTTTAAGATTCCATGTGTTATTGGTGACGCTGAATTTGCTAAATGCTTATGTGACTTAAGTGCCAGTATTAATTTGAAACCTTTATCTATTTTTAGGAAACTAGGCTTAGGAGACATCAAGCCAACATCTATGCTTATTCAACTTGTGGATCAATCCATCAAGAAGCCATTTAGAGTTTTCAAAGATGTATTCATAAAAGTAGATAAATTTATCATTTCAGTGGATTTTGTTGTGTTGGATTTTGAAGAGGATAGGAATTGTCCTTTGATTTTGGGTAAACCCTTTATGAATACTAGTAGGAAATTAGTTGATGTCCATGAAGGAAACTTATTTTAAGAATTGGTGATGAATAGGTTGAATTTAATATGTCTAAAACTCTAAAGAAACCAATGGATGGTACTGCATATATGAAGATTGATATTATAGATGATTGTGTGAAGGAAGTTGAAAAGGAGGTTGCAGAAGTTGTTGAAGTGAATATGGATGAAGATGTGAATGAAGAAGAGTTATGTGAGGGGAGTAAGCAAGAGAAGTTGGAGAGATCGAATACCCCTACACCACCCTCCCTTGTTAAGCTACCCACCTTAGACCTAAAACCCTTACCTTCTCACTTAAGATATACTTTCTTAGGTAAGGACCACACCCTACCCATAATCATATCCAACTCGTTAGATTTTGAGCAAAAATAGAAAGTGGTAGAGACTATTAGGAAGCAGATGAAAGCCATGGCGTGTCAAATTGTTGATATTATAGAGATTAGCCCCAATGTGGTGATGCATAGGATTAATCTTGAGGAAGGATGCAAAACAGTGAGGAGAGACAAAGAAGGTTAAATCCACACATGTAAGAGGTTGTGAAGAATGAAGTAGTGAAGCTCTTGGATGCGGGGATTATTTAACCCATTTCAGATAGTGAGTGGGTGAGTCTTGTGCAATGTGTGCCTAAGAAAGGAGGCATGACAGTGATGGAAAATGAAAAAGGTGAATAGATTTCTACTAGAACCATCACGGGTTGGAGAGTGTCTATTGATTATAAGAAGCTTAACTTAGCCACCAAGAAAGACCATTTTCCTTTACCTTTTGTGGACCAAATGATTGAGAGGGTGGCTGGCCATGCATTTTATTGTTTTCTTGATAGATACTCAGGGTACAATCAGGTGTTTATATACCCACAGGATCAAGAAAAGACCACTTTCACTTGTCTTTATGGGACTTTCGCTTATCAGAGGACGCCTTTTGGGTTATGCAATGCACCTGCCACCTTCCAAAGGTGCATGATGGCCGTTTTTGCGGACATGAATGAGAACTTCATGGAGGTTTTATGGACAACTTCTCTGTCTTTGTAGATTCTTTTGATGATTGTTTGTTTAATTTAGACAGAGTGCTTCAAAGATGTGAGGAATCTCATCTGGTTCTAAACTTAGAGAAGTGTCATTTCATAGTCCAAGAGGAGATGGTATTGGGCCATAGGATCTCATGCAAAGGGGTTGAAGTGGATCGAGCAAAGACCGAAGTGATTGAAAAGTTACCCCCTCCCACCAACATTAAGGGCATCTGAGCTTTTTTTAGTCATGCAGGATTCTATAGATGGTTCATCAAGGATTTTTCCCTTATTGCTAGACCCTTAACCCATTTGTTAGTAAAAGATGTGCCTTTTGTTTTTACTAATAATTGCTTAGATTCTTTTAACAGGTTGAAGAAGGCACTCATAATAGCAGCTATCTTGACAACGCCGGATTAGTCACTCCCTTTTGAGATTATGTGTGATGCAAGTGACCACGCAGTGGGGTATGTACTTGGATGGTGGAAGGAGAAGAAACTACATGCTATCTATTATGCGAGCAAGACCTTGACAGGCGCACAACTAAACTACACCACTACGAAAAAGGAGTTACTTGTAGTAGTTTTTGCATGTGAGAAATTTCGCTCTTATCTTTTAAACTCACATATTATTGTCTTTACAGGTCATACGGTGCTACGTTATCTCTTTGCAAAGAAGGATGCCAAGGCTAAGCTTATCAGATCGGTAATTCTACTCTAAGAGTTCAACCTTGAGATTAAAGACAAAAAAGGAGCAGAAAATGTTATAGCAGACCACCTATCAGGACTTAAAGGGGAACATAAAGAAGAAGAAGAGGAAATTGAGGAGCGCTTCCCTGATGAAGCCTTAATGATGGTAGAAACTCCTTTCTTCCTTAGTTTGCAAATATTGCAAATTATCTCTTAGGTGGTGTTCTTCCCTCTATTCTTTCTTATCAACAAATGAAACGTTTCTTATTCCAGTGTCCTCATTACATTTGGGATGAGCCCATATTGTATAAGATTTGTGCCGACAGTGTAATTTGTAGGTGTGTTCCTGATGATGAGACACCTGAAGTGTTGATGTAATGTCATAGTTTTATTTATGCAGGGCACCATGTAGAAAATAAGACAGCTGCTCGGGTCTTAGAGAGTGGATTCTACTGGCCAACCTTGTTTAAGGATGCTCGAAATTTTGTGTTGAAGTGTGATAGGTGCCAGCGAGTGGGCAATATATCAAAGAGGGATGAGATGGCACTTTCAAACATTATGGAGGTAGAGATATTTGATGTGTGGGGCTTGGATTTCATGGGACCATTCCCATCCTCCTTAGGTAACAAGTATATCTTAATTGGAGTGGATTATGTTTCTAAGTGGGTTGAAGCTATGGCTACTCCAAAAAACGATGGTAAGGTAGTTCAACGTTTCATTAAGAGGATATTCACTCGATTTGGGGTACCAAGGGCAATTATAAGTGATGGAAGTAATCATTTTTGTAATAAGTCATTTGAAGTTCTTTTGAGGACGTATAATGTTCACCATAGAGTGGCTACCCCATGTCATCCACATACTAATGGCCAAGTGGAGATGGTAAATTGAGAGTTGAAGAAGATTTTAGAGAAAGTAGTGATTGCCTCAAGAAAGGACTAGGCTTTGAAGTTAGATGACACACTTTGGGCATATAGGACAACTTTCAATACACCTATAGGTACTACTCCTTATAGACTTATGTATGGTAAGGCTTACCATTTATCCTTGGAGTTGGAGCATAGGGCTATTAGGTAATAAAGAAATTGAACATGGATTGGAAACTTGCAGGTGAGAAGAGGTTGCCGCAAATTGATGAATTGGAAGAGTTGAGATTTGATGCTTATGAAAATGCCAAGTTGTACAAGGAGAAAGTAAAGAAGTGGCATGATGCTCAAGGAGAAGGACTTTAAGAGTGGGGATTTAGTGCTTCTATACAATTCAAGACTTTGCTTATTTCCTGGAAAGCTCAAGTTAAGGTGGAGTGGACCTTTTAAGGTACTTCAAGTATTTGATCATGGAGCAATAGAATTGGAGAACACCAAG
>JANQAP020000551.1:5005202-5039893 GCA_026874005.2 Erythroxylum coriaceum | reverse complement strand
ACAGACTACTATTTATGCTTACAAGTTCTTTCTTCTGTGGTTACTCTGTAACTTAACTAACATTCAAAACCCTCATACCTATTCTCTCCACTGCAAACCCCTTTTCATGCAGACAAGTATATCCAACATGCACATGCTTATCTATGCAGTGGAGTAGCATCATAATAACTTACTTGCTTAACAAATACTTCAACACTGAAAGTAGAAGTTAACACCACAGAAAGCTGCTCAAGTGCTACGTGGTGATGAAGGTCAGGGGAGAGAACCGCAGTGTGGAGTGTTTCAGTGAATAAGAAGAACTATAGTAGATCTTCCTAACTTACACAATATAATACGCGAGTTCATTCTATGCCCCTCACGTGTACTATTGATCTCCACTGACTCACCATTTGTCATGATTACAATCTGTAATGGAGCCTTCCTAACTTAAACAATCTTATCCCCATGCTCCTCACGTGTACTATTTATCTCCACTAATTCACCATTTGTCATAATGATAATTTGTCATAACTTACCCGAAAAATGCCAAATAAAGACATATGCAATTGTATGAATATGCCAAACAATATATAAGTCACGATTAACTTATGTCTAACGTTCCTATAGCTTAAGTCATATCAATGTCTCACAAATAATTGTTCTAGCCGTATAGGTAACTGGATGTTACAATACATGTTAATTAGGATATGATATTAGTGTGAAATTAGTGTCCTAGGTTGTTTTAGTTAAATATACATGTTAATTAGGATATGATATTAGTTCATTCACCCTAGGAATTTGACACATTCTTTTATAATTTTAGGTCAATCGAATAAGTAACATCGTTAGTATCTTTTCATGAGAACAATTAGCTAAAGAATAAGGTAGGCAAGAAAATATAAAATAAAAAAGTGTGTTTTTGTTTAATAAATAATTATTCTACTGGCCCTTTTTGAAACAAATCGGGTTACGAATAGAGCTAGTAGCCAGTTAAGAACTAGGGGACATTCATCACAAATGTTTACCTTTGCGTCAAAAGGCTGTAATGACATTCCAATCAAGCCGCTTAATAAAAACACGACCTAGTTGAGTAACCGGGAGACATTCATCACAAATATTTGCCTTCACATCAAAAGGCTAGGTTTATGTTAATGAAAATTAACAAAAATAATGTGTTATTTAATAAATCCTACCAATCTTTGTGAATAACTTGAATTTTTGTGAAAAGCTACTTAGGCATAGTTATAATTTTAATTGATCGAATAATTATAATGTGTGTGTGCAAGTGATGGGGGTGAATGAATTTGACATTAAGGTCTTGATTAGTATGTATGTATGTTTAGTTCGAAGTGTCTATACCCAGTTTTCATAGGTTAATAAGTTAGAACAACTTAAAGGATTGTGTTTGTAGTTAAATTTATTTTGTAAAGTTCAACGTCATTGTACCATTATTGCATATGTGTGTGTTATTGTTTGGTGTGTTTGTGTTTTGATTGTTTTGTTTTTGCTTGAGACAAGCAAACTTTCAAGTGTGGGGATGTGATAGTTATAGGTTGCATGATGTTTTAATAGCCATTTTTGTATGTTTTTAATTGTTAATTAACTTATTCATGCATATTTAGGTTTAGAATTGTCTTAGTTGGTTAGATATTTGTGTTTTGAGTGTTATATGGGTTAGAGCATGCTACTGAGCTTTAGTTTTGTGTATTTAAGGTACCTTGATGTGTTTGTTAGTGTTTAAAAGCAGATATTGAAGAACGAAGGAGATTTAGAGTAAGCCCGAAAGAAGACCCAGGGCCATGGTCATCGCCCATGGTTCACGATGTGATAGAACCTTTGTGGGGGTGCCACGATCGTGGCCTAGTCTGCCACAATTGTGACAGAGAGCATTTTAACAGGCCGCGATTGTGGCCATGATAGCAGACACGGACTGGCTTCTAAAACTCAACTTTTCTAGGACATTTTGGACTTTTGGGGCCCGATAGAAAATACTATAAACAGAAGAGGTAGGACCGAATTTTGGTGTGCCTCTATTGCTACGTTGGGAAAGATCTAAGGAAGGAGAAAAGGAAGAGGGAAGAAGAAGAGCTGTTGTTGCTGTTGTCTTCTCGATCCATACCGACCCTTCTAAGTGACATTTCATTTTCTCTTTGTTATTCTTTCTTTTGAATAGATGAGATGGATTTGGGTTTGATGATGATGTTCTAAACTCCCTAGGGATTTGTTCTTGAATAAATGTTGTTAACGTGATTTCTTTTAATGTTAATACATTGGGTATTGTGATTATTTGTTGTTTTTGCATGCTTCGGTAACAAATCAAGAGAGTGAATCGATAGCAAAATGATTACATTGGGTAATAAGAGTTAATCAATTTAATAGATCATGCAAATAATCAAATCTGTAATTTATACGAAGAGAGATCTTGTGTGAGGACCCGATAGTCCATTAGAGGGCTTAAGATCTAATTGGATGTGTAGGCTTTTTGTTAATTGAGAGATTGCAAATTTCATAATTCAATCAGGGGTTATAATTTAGGGTTTAATGATTATAACTCGAGAGAGAGTAATCTACCCTTTAAAAATTTAGGACCGATACTGTATTAACTCAAAAGTAATTATATTAGCATTTGATGATAGGATAAATCCCCCTTCTTGTAATCGACTAATCTTCGTTGTGTGATTTCCATTATCAATTTGGTGGTGCTCATTTTGATTTCATTGGTGATGCTCAATTTTGATTTCTTTATGTTAATTTTACAATTTCATTTTCAATCAATCTATATTCACTTCTTTACTTTTCTGTTTAGTTTGCCTTTTCATTTTAGTTATCTTTTAGGTCTTAGACAACTTAGAATTCAATTAGCTTACTAACTCCTCAAGGGATCGACACCTTATATACTACACTCATGACCCGTGCACTTGCAGTAGATCGAGGGATAAGAAATTGTAAAACATGCCCATTTAATCATGAAGAAGCTTAAAATATTGGTTGCTTGATTATCAATTGGTATCTCCTTATTCTAAAAGCAATTCCTATTTATCACTGCATACTTGTCATTATGTACATCTCTGAAGATCCTTTAATTTCTTTTGGAACCAAATTGAGTAAACTGAATAGGTAAGCATTAGAATTAGGCACTTCTTATAATCCCTAATTATTTCGTAGAGATTTTCAACCTAAACTATTATATTATCCTAATCATTCGTGCGACAAATTACATTCATATTGTGCTACATCCTTAGTTATACAGAAGCTAAAATCCTACATTTAAAGAATAGGTAGTTTATGGTTTCAAGTTGTAACTTGCAAAGAACACATACTTTATCAATGTTTCACTTCAATCAATCCTTGGTCTTCAATCTTCGTCTAGCTACCAGTCAAGTTACAAATAAGGCTGTAGGCATTGGATATTTCTACATTATGTTATACCAGGAAGTATTCGAATGTTAACGTCTTAATGCTTTTAAGCAAGAAGAGTTGGAGAAACCCCCATTTTCACTAAGAGACTAGATTAATCTATCTTTATTGAGGGAGTTAGGCATGTAGCTTGGGAGAATAATTTCAAATTTATCAACCCCTCTACCTGAAATGATCCATTTATTATTAATAATTTTGTAAGATACCTTGAATTGGATTGGGCATCTTCTTAGTATATTGAGCATATTGTCTCTCTTAATTAAAGGTCTTTAGGGAGACTAGTTATCAAACCATATCCAAGAGTCCTCCCTATTGCCAATTTGCACTTTACTGAGAGGGTAAATAATATTTCTATGCCTTAGAATATTGATGAAAGGTTAGGATTATTCAAATTTTAAACCAATTGCCAAAAATTGAGGTTATTCAAGTAATAATATGCATCCATCTGCTCAAAAAGCCTCCATATCATTTAGAAGCTTCTAGATCCTTTTAGAAATAATTTTGGTTTAGAGTAGTTGAAATTAAGTGAATCCTAGCCCTCCCTCTTGCTTTCTTCAGCACTTGTAATTCCATTTCATCTTAGCACTTTTGTATACTTTAGTTTTTCCAGTCCAAAGGCAGTTCTTCATACATCTTTAAATTTCTTCTATGATCTTCCTCGGTAAAGCTAAGTTTGAACTCTAATGTAGAAGGAGATTACTAAGAACTGATAAAATAAGTTGAACTCTCCCATCTTAGGAGAGAAATCTGTTCAGCCATGCATTAATCTTTTTCTTATACCTTTCCACAAGTTGTAAGCAATTTTAATACTTTAGTTTCTTGAAAGTATAGGTACCCCCAAGTACTTGAATGGAAGGTCTTGAATACTCAGACCAAAAATGTCCTTCAATCTCTTAAAGCTTGTGAGATAATAAGAGAAAGACTAAACCAGGCATTTTACAAAACTTTATGAGAGATTAGTGCAAAATTGTTAGAGATTTTAAACCTAATATAATTATAACTAATTTTAATTTAAGAAACAACTTTTTTCAATTTTAAATATGAATCAATTTAATTATTCATCTTGATCACATCAAGAGAATAATTAATTTAACACTAGGATCTTATCTTAACTAATATAATCTTATTATATTAATTTATCTGACATAATCTAAATATGAAAAATAATCCTTTTAAATCATTGCTTGATTCTAATTATTGATTTATAAATAATTTAATTTAATAATTCAATTCTTTGAAAAATTAAAATGAAATCTTAAATATTCCTAATAAAATTAATCCTTTGAAAACAGTTTTCAGTACATGAAATTGTAATGAATTTGAAAGAAATTGTATTGAGAAGTAATTTGTATGGAATTCATGAAGCAACTATTTGTGTCAAAGGTCCTGGATATGTAACTTCTCAAGATATCATCTTACCGCGTTCTGTGGAAATTATTTAACAATTAGAAAATAACTTTTCCAAAATTATTAGGAATTTAAATTAATTTAATACCAACAAAAAGGAAGGCATAAAACAAACAATCAATAGAAAATAAAATTAGTGGGATGTCTGGCATGTGCCTTTACACGGGCCAAAACATTTAAGCTAGTCAATGATTGATGTTGACTATGACTATGTCAGAGGCAATCCCACGACCCATCATTTTCCAAAAACTAGAGTTTCTAGTTTTGCGTCGCCTTTGTGTTTTCTTTCACCTCTTGCTATCACACCTCCTCCTCTTGGTTCTTCTCCACTATGATAGCATGTTTCTTATCGCATCCTTTAGGTGATTATCATCCTAGATCAATGGTGATAATTGTCCTTTATTAGCGATCATGGTCATCATTGGTGAAGGCTTATTGTAAGAGACTCTCCTACCTCTAAATTCAATAAATACAATCCAAATCTAAAAACACATTTATACAGAGCTCATGTAATTGATTCCCAGAAGCAAAAAAGCAATCTATGGCTTTCATATTCATAAATCAAAACTAGAGATAGTAAATGCATATTATCCAATCAATAAAAATCATAGTTTTTCTAATAGTCCATTTCTAGATATAGGAGAGCATGCATTAGATTTTTAAAAGAAAAAAGAAGGCTATTTATGATTTTATGGATCACTTAAAATTAAAAGGAGCATGTGATGAGTTATTAAAGACAATGTAATTGCTAGAAAACACAAAAAAAGGTTTCATTCTTAATTTTCAAAAAATTTATGCAAACTTTAATTGATTAGTTAAATTCATTAAAACAAGGCATGTTGATCAATTTTAACTCCATGCAATTTTTGCATTACTAAATTTTAAGCCTTAATCTTTTTCAAATCAATAATAATCAAGCAATTGTAATCAAATTATAGAATTAAAGTTGCTCCAATACCACTATTGGAGAATTGAGGTGGGATTCAATATTGCATGAAGTGGAATCATAATGAAACCTTTTCGTTTGATTTCTTAAAAGTCATGATCACTTTAAATTATATAATATGATTAACACATATTTTATAATAAAGCATAAATTGTAATTCGTAACTTATTCCAAAGCTTGATCCTTATTCTTATCGTTTCTCTTGAACCGTTTTAAGATAAGCTCATGTCAACCACTATAGTTGAACAAGTGTCTAGATTTTAGTTGTATCCATATAATGAGTTTAGAAAACTCTACAATTATTATAGAGAGGTTAGGCCAAAAGTGCTAGCTGCTTTGGAGACTAAAGCTATTTATAATAGGTTTTGGATATTTTAGTAATTTAATTAAAATCAAATTCTAATTTCAATTAAAATTTAAATAGGATTGTAATTAATTTTAATTAAATACTAATTATGCCTACATAAGATCCAATATCTCGTATTGATCCTTATTATTATTGAAGTTTAATTTAAATTTATCTATGTTGTAAGTATAAGGTTCGTATCTTAATAGTATAAAAAGTATCATTCCCACAAGGATTATATTAGTCACTAAATAATTCTTGTAACACCTTGTTAAGGTAAAAAAAAATGATGAATAACTAAGAATTACATAAAAAATAAAAGAATTAATGATTGAATGATGAAACAAGCAACAGTGAAATAATTGATTAATCAATGATGAAAACTTAGGAATTACTTCTATCCTTATTTGTTTTCACTTCATCTTCTTGATTTAATCATACTTGGATCTCAAGAAATCCTAATTAAATAGATATAAATTGAATTGTGACCTCTCAATCTATCAAAACTCTTCCTAACTATCATATTAGATTTGAAGCAATAATATAGGTAACTAATAAACAACTAAGATCTCTCCTCAATTGCTAATTAATTTGATGTTTATAGGCCTATTATAGTACTGGTTCTCACTGTGCAATGCACTATAGATGATTCAATCTAATTCCTTAATTCAAATTGAATATAAAGCAATAAACATCACAAATTATATTGAAAATCAAATCAATAATGTAAAAGTTCAACAAATAATTCAAGAGTAATTCGTAAAGAAAGTTTAGAAATCCATATCCAACTTATTCCAATTGATTTGTCATGAACATTCAACAATAAGAAAAGAAAAGAAATGAGTACAGGTGTGAAATTTGGATGTCTCCTATTGTTTTACCTTGAGTTGGCAATTTTATAGCTTATGTTCTTTTGGAATTTCCTCTTTTTTAATCTCTTGTTTGGAGTTTTCAGCTGTCTCTTTGGTGTCTTTCTTTGCCTTAAATAATTGTTAATCCTTAAAGGGTTCTTTCAAGGGTTTCTCTACTTGTTTTGGTTCCAAAAATAACTCTGAACCATTAAAAAAACAAAAATCTTATGGCTTGGAAAAGCTAGGATTTACATGATCGTGCATTGTCTACCTATACACTCGCTGTCACGATCGTGTATGGACGCACGATCCTAACAAAGAGCCCTCAACTCTTCATCCTACATTCCTACAAGATCATGCACATGCACAATTATGACTTATTCCTTTATCTAGCTTCTTTTTCTTCTTTTCTTGGAATTTCCTGCCTTTATTCATCATCAAAACACATTAAATATCCCTTAAAGCATGAATTAAGATTAAATTATTAACCTAATCAACAATAATTAAGAAAACACATATAAACATTAACAAAAACATAAATTAAAGTCCTAAATATATGATTAACACCTAAGAAAACACTAAAAAACACACTATTCAACCTATAAAGCACACTTTAACTCGCACCTATCAATTTTACCACATTTAAATCTTTTATTGTCCCTGGGCAACAAACTAACACAAAACACATAAACACATAGTCATTCAATAATGCAATAATGGAACAATGGCATCAAATTTCATTTAATTAGCTTAGCCACAAACATCAATCACTTAAAAATTTCTAACACACTAACTTGTTCCATTCATATCCAAGTTCTTTGATTTAAATACACATATCAACCAAAATATTAACACCTTATTTATATATCTATGACACTTGTAAGCATGCACTCAGTTTTATTTACCAAATTGAAACGTTAGTCTATCATTACGTACCCATTCATGGAAATTTCTTAATATAAGTTTTATTGAAAACACCATATATTTTTTAAAAATTTTATTTAACGATCACTTAGTCTTTTGACGTGAAGGCAAACAACTTTTTATGAATGTCCCTTCATTACTCAGCTAGGTTACATTTTATTAAGCTTGGTCGGAGTCTCATTATAGTCTTTTGATGCGAAGGCAAATATTTTGTTGTGAATTCCCCCCGTTACTCAACTATATCATAACTCATAACTAACTACTAACTTTATTATTAACTTTTTTTTCAAAAAGGGCTAGCAAAATGGGAAATTTATTCACCATCTTTTTAACTTACATCATTTCCTCCTAGATAGTCACCCCCATGAAAGGCTATTAATGATATCTACCAATTTAAATAAATTTAATTATAAGTGCATCCAAACAAGTGTCATAAAATGAAATAATAAGTACAATACTTTGATAAACATACACATACTCCTAAAAAACACTTAGAACACAAACTTCACAAGATAAAGTTTTTTCACAAATTAAATAATCATGTTCATAAACAAGCTAATTCCTTTCAATTTTATGTCATTGATACATTTATACAAATACAAAATGCAACATCATGGAACAAAATTTTACACAATGCTAACATAATCAAAAACTAACACAATGCAAATGCAATTTCACACATAAATGATATGCAATTGCATATAAGTCCCTATAAGTGAACAACACATCATTTTTAATATGGAAAATGGAATAACCAAAAACAACAAATATAAAAAATATAAAAAACAAAAATAAAAGGAATTAAAAAAAGGGCAAGAATACTTAGGGGGAATGTGGTGATGATAATGTTGGAGAAGGAATTTAGACACATTTCATACCATGAACATCCATCAATCAAACTCACTAGAAAATAAAAAAATAAGGCAACAATTGCACACAAATTATTAAAAAAGCTACCTAAAACATATCATGCTAATTTTAAGGTCACGAGTTTGACCATTTCATTTTAATTTTTAAACCAACTACTCTTTTGAATGTGAAGGTCCTATGCATCATCACATTAGGATTTATGCTTGTTATGTCTAAAATTTTCCATCCCATAGGTCTCATTCTCTTTTAAATTATCTCCACCACTCTTTTTTCTTATTCCTATTGATTTTCAACTATAAAATGGGTGGTTTCTCAACAGAGCGTATTATGGGTGCTTATGTCCTTACTAATGATTCATGTTTTAATTTTTCATCTAACTCCTCCTCCTCCTCTAGCTCTTTATCATCTTTCAATCTTCAACATCATCATCTTCTTTGTGGCTCACCTCTTGCTCTTTTAAGCACTCATCAACTATATTAATCTTCATGTAAGAGTTTCCCTCTTTCAAATTCTTCAGTTTCTTGCTCATATTGAACTCAACTTGTTTATCACCAATTTGAAGAATTGGATTCCCTTCATAAACATCCACCAAGGCTCTTCCTATATTTATAAATGGTCTACCAATAATTGATAGATAATTTCAATCCTCTTCAAAGTCTAGCACTATGAAATCCACAGGAATAATAAAATTATCCACTTTTATTGGAACAACCTCCACTATGCCAATTTCTTAAAAATAAATGAAGGAATAAGATTGACACTTGAACCTAAGTCATGTAAACACTTATAAAATTTTAAAATACCAAATACACAGGGTATAGTAAAACTCTCTAGATCTTTTAATTTTGAGGCCATGTGGCTGAATAATTATGGAGCTACGACTCTCCTTGAAGGAAAGCATTTCATTATCGTCCCAAGTCCACTTTTTTGATAAGATATCTTTGAGAAAATTTGCATACTTGTATGTTATCCAAATCCTCTATAAAGGATAAGTTAATTTGCAATTTCTTAAACTTCTCGAAAACTTTACAAATTGCACATCCATTTGATTCTTCTTTAACCTTTATAAAAATGGAATTTTTTGCGCATACAGAAGGGGAAGGACTTATAGAGCTTTTTCCTTCTTGTCTCCTTTTTGTCCTCCTTCTCTTCACGTCCATTACTATGGGGGTTCAGTTTTCTTCTTGATGAGTTCTACCAATTCTTTCCCACTTTTAAGTGTAATGGCCATCAATTGCTTCCTTGGATTAGACTCTACATTGCTCGAAAGACTCCCCATACTTTGTATAGACAATGTGGTTGCTAATTGTCTTACTTGAAACTCCAAATTATATATGGAAGAAGTATGATTCTTTGCAATTTGGTCTTTTGGTTCTCATCTTAGCATGTGAACTTGGAATTCAACATATTTATTAGCTTATCCATCTTTGATTATAATGAATTGAGCTTATCTTGCTGAAATCCTGATGGGCCTTGTAATCTTACTAGGTTTCCTATATTATTAGACCAAGCAAAATTTAGGTAGTTTTTTCGGCTATGATTATAAATATTAGAATATGGATTGTTACCACCTCGACCTATTTTTGCTTGCATAAAATTGAGTTACTCCATATAGTTATAGTCCAATAGAAAGCAATCATATATAAAATGGTATTCTTGATTGCATAATTCATATCAATGCTTTATAACTTTAAGTAGTCTGGAAGAAGTGACTTTGAAGTTGTTTAATTAATTAGCCAATTTAGCTACTTCAACTTATAAAGTTGTCATCGAATCTATGGCATGCACACCCATGTGATATTTATAGGTTAGATATTGCTTAATCCTTTCCAATATCCATAGACAGCTATTATTTGCCATCTCTTCCAACAAATCATGTGCAACATCTATGATCTTCCTTGATATGCATAGAACACACTAAAATATAAAACATAACTCTGCACAACTGAATTTATAGTAGTGGTAAGTAAGGAATGTATCCATTAATAATGTGTGTTTATAATGAATAAAATTAGTTTTTAGGATTGGTTTGGGAAGTTTGGTTTAATTCAATTAAGAAAATAAAGCAAAACTAAATGATTGAAGACAAATAAAATCAAACAATAAAAAATTGAGAAAATTAACCAATAAGTTTCAAGTCCAGTTGACGGTTTAATCTCAACCTTCACATGAATGTGCATAATCAATCGTCATATTATTCGTGTACCTTTCTTTGAAACTATTAACTGTAGATTAATAATAAGCTAAGTTCATCTCAGTTTTCCCTTAGTTTGTATCTATTTAAAATAAGCTCTTTAATTAGGTCTAGCTATCAAACAACCTAGAATAAGTTCTCTAAATTTAGTGTGACAACCACATTACAGAATAGGAAAGTAGGTTAATATAGGTAACAACCACATAAGCTGGGTCATTTACTCTATGCTATCACTAATGATGCGCGACCATTAGTTTACCATAAGTGAATTCGAGTTACAATGATTACATATTACAATCTAGATTTTAGCAATGAGTTCATTCAATAATAATCTTAAATCATTCATACATAAATCCCAAAACATTAATCATAGAATAACACAATTAATTCCAAAAGTGAGAACAACATCATTAGATTAATTAATGCCTAAGTAAGTTCGTCAGCCTTGATATCCACTTTGAACCAAAAAGATGAATTTTAACTCCTCATAGATCTCTAAAGGGTAAGGAGTCTACCCCCTTTTGAGTATTTAATATCTTTATCCCTCATTTGGCCTCTTAAATGTCATTTTATACAAAAAAAAGTTAGGGTTTTGTCACAATGCATGTTCAGTTATATTGGCGTGTAAGTGATTGTGTGTGTCATTTTTCCTAGAATTCGTGAACTTACATGACTATAGTGAGCTACATGGCCGCTTACATGGCCTTGTGACTCACTTACACGATTGTTTAAGTCCACACAAGGACTTGTAGGTTGTAAAAGTGGTTAAAATAGCATCTTTGTGCTCTTAGACGCTTCTAGTGAGTTAGTCCTATACATGATCGTGTAATCAATTCTTCTCCTTCTTGCTCTATGAAGGCAAATAAGATCAAACATTGATAAAACAACTCCAAGGATATGTTCTTAGCTCATTTTGGTTATTGTTCTTCCAATTTGTACCTAAAACAAAATATGAACCAAAATAAGTATCTTAAACATAATATAACATTAATCACTAAGCATTAGGGAGTAAATATATGGTCAATCAAACACTTATCAAGTTTCCCTACACTTAGCTTTTGACCATCCTCTGGCAAATCTAAAAAATCAAAATTAAAATCAAAACAGTTCCTCCTTAACCATATTTCCCAAGAAGAAAAGATGAATAACTTTCCAAACCATGACAAGAATTAAATATTCAATGTTTTTACTCATAATCAATGAACAACCATTCCCATAAAAAACTGAGCAATTTAGGGGTAGACTTTGATAAGTTATGTTTAAAAATAAGATAAATCTATAAGTACACTCAAACACCTTTTATGATCAAGACATTCCACAACTTTGCATATCATTTCAGTTCTCTAACACTAAAGATTTACATGTATAATCATGCATCAAAGGACTTTTTACGGTTGAAATGGTTCCAAAGGTAAGGTGAGAAGTATACAAATCATGTAGTTTAAAAACCATCAAAACTAGTGAAGTAGGAAAAACATTCAATGGAGTATCAAGTGCAAAACTTAACATCCACTTAAAACTGGGTACCATTAGCTATGATGAATGCAAAATCTCTATTTCACATATTAGATTTAAGACTTCACCAAAACCATAAAAAACATAAACATTTTAGAAGAAGTCTCTTATAAAAAATGATGATAAAATAATACATTATAACCATAAGGAATGACCCTTCACAATAACTTCTCCCTTATTTACATGATAATCAATTCACCTATTCTATACAACTTTAGGAGGAAAGACTAATATGAATTAATTTGCAAAACAAATGATTTTCCCTTTGATAAAATCTTTTCTTTTATTTTCTTTTTCTTTTCTTTTTATTTTTCTTCTCTTTTTCTTTTTAATAAAGACAAAAATTGAAAGAAACTACATCAATAATAGAATTCATTGATAAGAGATGAAAATCACAATTTATCAATTATAACCAACTAGCATATATGCTCAACTTATGCTCTTGTGCATCCACAAACATCAATAATCACAAATGCTCTATTATCTTTAAGGCTTGGGTAAGACATTTGGTTAGGTTAAAGGCTCATAAGGTGGTTAACATAAAAAGAAAAGGCTAATAAAGCTCAAGGGACTTAACAACATGATAAATCATGTCTTGGGCAGGCTATTTGACTAATATAGCTCGTAAAACAATGAATGCCTATATCATTTCATGTTAATGCATGTGATAAAAATATGGCGTTGAAAAAAAATCAAGGTAAAGTTAGGATTTACATATTATGAAAGTTACATATGAATAAAAGACAATAAGATTGATAGGGATTTGTCAATTTAAAAGGATCAAAATCTCGCTAACTTATATTTATCATCGCTATCATGTTTATATACCTTTTAGAATTTTTTTATTATAATTCACCTAGGATATTTCCTTTTTTTATAGTTGACCTAATAATTAAAAGAAATAGGTTACTTTAAAATTTTAAACAATTTTTAAAAACTTGTTTCTTCACAACACTATGCTTAATTTGAAGATATAAATATTTTAGACTTTGATTATTTTTATGTATACATTAACTTATAATAATTGATTGAAAAATAAAATTAAGACTATTATTGAAAATTTAGAAATTTATGAATCTTTTATAATTCAAACTTTTTATTGTTTAGTGTTAGGCTTTTTCTCAAACAAAATATTTGATTTTACAAGATCAATAATTACATTTACATTTAATAATTTAGTGATAATCATCTTATTCTTCAACTTTGAAATTGTTCAAATGATTTTTTGTTAAATTTCAATTAAATAAATCAAAAACATAACTAATAGAAAGACAAAAGATTATATGAGAACATTTTTCAACTTTAGTTTGATAATCTAAAAGGTTAATAAACTTTAATATTACCTTTAAAATAATAATTTGATATAGTTAAAAAATATTAGTTAAATTAAGTTAAATAATAGATTAAAATTTTAATTTTATTATAATAAAAAGTTAAAATTTTAAATTATATTTGATATTCATTCATTTTTGATTCGATAAAGGATAAGAGGCATTTGTGGTTTATGTAACTTTAAATAATTCTTTAATGTATAAAATTATTAAAAATTTCCTTTTCTTATACTTTCGTTTAAAAATAATAGCGAAATACAAATGACATGTAAATCATACGTGGGTTACTCACATATTATAGACAATATAATTAACTTAACTCATATACTCAACTTGAATCAATTAAACCTGATTTTAAGAGTTAAATTAAGTTGTCATGTCAGCAATATTTGATTGGTTCACATGTGATGTTTATTTCAATTTTGTGTCACCGTCATTTTTTGATAAAAAATTAAAGAGAAGAGAATTTTCTTCTGAAAAATTAAAAACTATAAATGATTTTTTAATAATACTAAAGATTAAATATTTTTATAAAGGTGTTTAAACTATGGAGAAGCTCTATGTTTTTTACCTTTAGATATATAATGTCATAAGTTGATTTGTTATTTTAATATTGATAAGCTCTTGTTTTTTTAATCATTCTATGGGATTATTTAAATACTCGAAAACTTTGCCAAATAAGATGAAGCAGAGCCGTGTGTGGACCCAAGAGGTGGGCTTTTATCCTTTCTTTAACTGAGAGTCCATCCACGTATTCAATGACAACATAACCACTAACATCAACGCCTAAGAATTCAAAGAATAACCAACAAGAGAAGGTGAGCAATGGATCCGAAGCTGACGGAAGTATCCCAGCAATTCGAGCGCTTCAAGGCTGCTTGTACGAGAGGGGATATTCATTCTTGCACTAATCTGCTTTCCCTACTTAAGGTTTAAACTTTCTGTGCAAACCCTAATCTTCCCATTCTTTTTTTTTTCCATAAAACCAGAAACAATTGATGCTGATTTCTATTTTTATGAATGATTTCTGGTTCGTTTTAGGTTTTTCTGACGGGATTCAGAAGCTTACCGCCACTGTTTGAGGATTCTCCTAATGCTATTCACGAATTAACTATTGCAAGTAATTGTTCTTTGTAAAATTATTCCTTTTTTTATTTTTGAAGTTAACGTTTGCACTGGATCTTATTTGTAAAGCTAATTAGGAGCTAAATTAGAGAGAGGCTTAGATTTTGTAAGCTTCTAGATGAATGAATACTCTTATTTTGTGTAGTACTCTACTCACCTGGTCGGTGTAGTTACTTATTTCTTTTCTTTTGATTGTTCTTTAGATTTCTTTTCATTTATTAGTTTCAACTTTTAAAAATTTTTAGGGGATATATATGAGCATGCAGTTCTTCTAAATGTGAAGATTGGTGATCAAGATGCTTTTGAAAGGGACTTCTTTCAGTTGAAACCATATTACACTGATGTTGGGTAACTTGTTCATAATTTTTTCTGTTTTCTTTCTTATGTTAATCAGTTTAATATGTCGAAACACTTTTAGTTAATATTTCTTGAACAATTAGATTAGAGTACTACAAATTGCTGTTAGTGTATTGTTGGTGACATTTATTTTCTTTTATGTTTTTCTTGATTGAGCAGTAGTCGCCTTCCGCCGTCTTCTCAGGAACATATGATCTTGGGTCTCAACCTCTTGAGGCTTCTTGTGCAAAATAGAATTGGCGAGTTCCATACTGAGTTAGAACTGCTTTCACCCATTGCTCTAGAGAATCCATGCATCAAGCATGCCGTGGAATTGGAGCAATCATTTATGGAAGGAGCTTATAACCGTGTGCTGAGTGCAAAACAAAATGTACCATACAAGGGCTATGATTACTTCATTGATCTCTTGGCGAAAACAGTAAGGTAACTTGCGACATTTAATTAGAGAAGATATAGTAGTGGCTGACATGTTTTATGTTATCTTAAAGTGGTAATACAGAAATTATTTTGAAGGTTTCAGAAAATGAATATAGTTAGAACAACAACTTTTAACTGAAAGAAGAAAAATGGCTACAAAAGAGAAGAAAATCTGATAGGTCCAAGTTAATTCATGTGAGCTTACTGTGACTCCTCCCCAGAAAACAAGGAAGTTATAATTAGTCAGGGATTTGACGCAGTTGCCTGATAGGACTCAGATTAATAATGTTCCAGGTTTTTGACACCTTGTCATACATGACATTTTCCAATTCTCCTCAAGACTTCATTGTTGGTTAGGATTTGCTTATTGTATTGCTTGTGAAATTGGTTTATTTTTTTGGTGATGAGATAATTTCTTTGCAAATTTGTTTTGTTTTTAAATGATTGGATACCAATAATCAACATATTTATTATTCTTTTTTCCTTAATCATCTGCTTGTTTGTATTCCAATTGCAATTAACTTTCCCTTTCAAGGTCTCTTTTTTGGGATATGATACTGAAGTGAGTTAGGGCATGTTCTTTATAGTTGATTTAAAACCATATCACTTGCAGGGATGAAATAGCTGGATGCAGTGAGAAGGCTTATGACTACCTTTCTCTTACTGATGCCCGTCAAATGTTGCTTTTTTCTTCTGATCACGAACTATTGCAATATATCAAAGAGGTAAAGTATTATTACTGATTTTATTGGATAATGATCATTTGTTGGCATTTATCATGTAGCTGTGGATGAAACGTGAATAAATTCACTCTGGTTGTTGAGATTCATTTTAGAGTTTGTCAGCTGGCTCAGAAATTATGGAAACTTTAATAGCCTGGATTGTCGGACCCTTAAGGAACGACTAGAGGCATGCTAGAGGAGGGAACTGTCTTATGTTAAATTGTTAGAACTATCTCACTGAGCTTATGCAAGCATGGGCAATATGTTGATGTGCCTCTTTTCTTTTCTCTCTCTCTCAAACACAGCTTTTCCAAAAAAAGAAAAAAGAATTTGAAATTTCAGTTTTCCATATCAAGTAAAGGTTAATTTGGAAATTTTATTTTTTTATCCAGGAACATCCTGAATGGGAAATAAAGAACGGGCAGGTAATTTTACAAAAGGCCAAAGAATGTGCTCCTTGCAAGGAAATACCATCACTGCAGCTCATCAACCAGACACTCAGCTATGCGAGAGAGTTGGAGCGGATTGTGTAGATTACTACATCATTGGCCATCAAATCAATATTCAACTTAAACCCATTCCCTTTGAGGTTAAAATTTGCAAGATCCATCGTACTTTTTAGCTGGTAAATCTAATGGCACATAGTTCGCTGTGTCATTTTTGTAATGCCCTCGAATATAATTTCACCAGAAAAATGTCATTGCTGGGAGTGCTTTCTTTGCGTCCTGGTAGAGGGCTATCTAAATCACGGTGACTTGGTGATCAGATAATTCTCGTTCAGGTTGACCAACTTTATAGTTTCTAAAACTGGTATTGACTCCTTTACATATGCCCAATTTGCTGAAATTCGATATTTTCATGTTTTCTTTTTTGATAAAAAAGGCTTCATTGATATTAGAAATTACTGTTCAGTGCATCACGATTAGCCTGATTCTGCACTTCCAGCATTCAAAAAGGAGCTGTAGACTTATATTGGCTGAACAATGAGCTATATTTTGTTGTTGACGCGCATGGTTAAAGCTGCACGTTAAGAAAACTGAACTAACTAAATATGTTGATGTCTTATTGTTATTGTTGTGTAATTATGTTCTGTACGTCCTTTTAAGCGATTTATGATTTCCCAAGTTATCAGTTTCAAGTATCACTTTATCCAGCTTGAGATAGAGGGCTATCATGATCTCATGTCTTACCGCCTAGCTTTTGCGTCTGGTATAGTCCATTTTGTTTCTTCCACCCATACTCTAGCCTCCGCCACTTTTCACAAGTGGTTTTGAGTGACAGTCCCCATTACCCATTTGCCTTTCACCACTTCAGCGGTGTTCACTTTAAAAGCTCATGAATATGTTGAAGTCTGAGAAGTTTCACTCGTACATTTTGGCATTTGGGATTCTCTCCACATACTTACAATTTTGACGATTAAAATGGTTAACTTCATCTCATTTTCTTGGGGATTATTTCTGTGCCATGCGATCATCCTAGATAATTCATGCAATTATCGCAATTTACTACTTGGTCGTCATCAACTTGTTCTCTTAAAATTTTAAGTTATTTATCCAACATCAAAATCTTATGTGCAGAAATAAGGTTACAGAAAGTAGCAGCAATGGATTTCATGCTTTCGGGTAATCTGGTATTGCATGCCCCGTGGTTTTTTTGCATCTCCCGTATTCCAAGTCTATTTGTGTACTCTTTTCCCAAAATTCAATTTTGAAATCATTCACCACAAGCATATATTTTGTGCTTTTTGGCAAAAGTGTACATTTGTATTATGCTAATAAATATGACTGGACTTGTAAGTTTCCATATATTAATGAAGTGCATGGACTTGGCAGTTGGTACTGAAACGTACGCCCCGGGTATTTGGAATGAAATCGTTGTGGAAAATTGCTCCCTCGTTTACATAAAGTTGGGGTTGGGGCTTGGGTTCAAGATGCTCTCTGGTAATCACTTAATCAGGACGCAACTGTAAACCACTAGCCTCCATTGCTCGTTCCTCACTGAGAAGATCATGACTCCATGTCTCTAACCGGAGAATGCCAAGCCAGGAGTCAAAAGCCAACAATCTGTTATATTCCTCTCTTCTGCATGGATACATTTGTTTGTACTTGTTGCTGCTTGCTGATTGCATAGGTTCCTTCAAAGCTCTAATTGTACTCTAAACCTTTATCTTTTATTCAATTCAATCTTTAACTTAAAAAAAACTATAAACCAATAGTACTTGTCCTTACATCTACATGAAAAATGTGCTGCAATTTATGAATGAAATGAGGCAAATGCAGTAGGTTCATATGTAGAGTAGAGAGAATCTTCTTAATCTAGTAAGGTGACTTCGAATATATGACTAGCCAATTTAAAACATTATGCAATGTCGATGAAATTATTGAAAGTGATTTCAATTGAACAAACTCTGTATAATTATGTTGCAGTCTTAACCTGACATGACACTAATTTATTTAACTTCTAGAGAAGAGCTTGCAAGAACGATGGAACGCTCTCATGGTCGACTCGCATAATTTCAGAACTTTGGAATACGAGGAGTGGCCTAATAGCTTAACCTCCTCACTTAAGGCTCTCCCTTCTAGGAGGTCTTGAGTTCGAGTCACGCCAAAGGAGGAGAAATAGGAAATTTGTCCTATTGATGATCCTCTAGCCCCCTAGGCAAAGCTCCTTGATCGGATCAATTACGGACGCCTCGCTTCCAGCGGCAATGTGGGAGTTAAAGCTACTAGGGAACCCGAGGGCTGCTGGGAACCTGATGCTGAGCAGGGCCAGCGATCAATCAGCAGTTGACCAATTAAGTATGTGACGACTCCTTGTACGCAGAAGTGTACAGGCTATGTAGGAACCTGAGGGATCTTGGAGTTTTAGATTTACATCCTCTAGGGCTCTTGGGGTGGGGTCTTAGAGGCTTAGGATTAGTCCGGCTAAGCTGGGATACCTAATGTAATAAAAAAAAGAATTTTGGAATACGAGTCCTTAATCGTGCATCATGTCAATATATCTTAGTAAATCTCGATAATACACAGCTAATGATCACCAAACATCCTCTTATAGCATAGACTTCCACGATTGAAAACCCTTATACATTGAATCATGTCCCTCCTTTACATGACCTCTTTCTAGAGGTTACCCCTCAGTCCTTAGTCTTTATCTTTCAGCTCATTTTTCTCTTCCCTTCTCCAAGGGTAGTAGACCACGCGAATCAACTGAAAATAACTATAGATTCTAAAATTACCATAAACCAAGGAAAAAGAATGCGCCATAACCGCTGTTTTATTATTTTTTTAAAATTTTTGAATACATTAAGCCTTAAAGGCAATTCCAACTGTTTCCAAAAATACAACTTTTTTCACCTTATACTAGTGACAATTAAGGAATACAAAAGTGTTAATTGAGGGCACAATCGAGTAATATGAATCTATACATTCCAATAGGAGAGGAGTCCTTGCTTGTGTTGAAGTTTCATCTCACTCCAATACAACAATCTAACTCTAGATAGTCAATCTCAGCTTATGCAACGGTCTTATGAATATTTCAATGAGCTTATGAGCAAACCTTTAGATGCTTACTCATCTAAGCAATTCCTCAAATTGATTCTACAAGAATCTATCTTATTAGAAGATGCAACACAACTAGCTTGGTCCTATATCACTGCAGCAAATCCAAGACATAATTTTGGCTCTCCATCCTTACAAAGCTCCTGGTCCTAATGGCTTCAATGTAATTTTTTTCAAGGAAACTTAGTCTCTCGCTGGTAACATGGTTTCAGAAGCTGTGTTGGAATTCTTAAATAAAGGTACTCTCTTCAAAGAGATCAATATGACCTTTATAACTCTAGTTCCAAAGAATGGTGAGATGAACAATTTCTCTGATTTTAGACCTATTGCTTGCTACAATTCTTTTTACAAGATCATTTCCAAAATTATACCTCAGAGGCTCAAGGGAATTCTTAATAAGCACATTAGCCACACTTAAGGTGCATATATACTTGGCAAAATAATTGGTGATAATATTCTGATACTTCAAGAACTCATTGCCAATTACTCAAAGAGGAAAAGAAAACCCGATTTTTGTATAAAAATTGATCTATGAAAAGTGTGTGACAATGTTGATTGGTGCTTCATCATAAATATCTTGCAAGCTATGGGATTTCTAGGAATCTTCATACAATGGATTGAGCAATGTTTAGTGACTTCTTCATATAGCATCTTGGTAAATGGACAGCCTACTGATTTTTTTCAAAGCCATAAAGGGATTAAACAAGGAGCTCCTTTATCTCCATACATCTTTTCCTTAGTAATGCTGGCTCTCCATAAGATCACTATGTAGTTATAAGGACAAAGATTTAGATATCACTTAGATTGTGGCAAATTTAAACTAGACAATCTTTGTTTTGCAAATGATCTGATATTTCTCTCAAAAGCTGATGTACCTTTGTCTCTACATTGATGAAAGCTTTAAAGATCTTTTGAAGAGCCTCAGGATTGTAAGTCAATTGTTCCAAAAGCAATATATTCCTATCCAAGAGTGCCTCAAATCCTAAACATTCGATTTCAACCTTAACTGGTTTTCAGCTACAAGATTTCCAAGTGAAATACTTAGGCATTCCCATATCTTCATACAGATTAAAAGCAAGGGATTATCTGAGTTGCTTGATAAAATACAAACCAAAATTTTCGCATGGAGCTCTAAACACTTATCAAAGGTAGGAAGGGCTCAGCTCATTAATTCTATCCTCAACTCTGTCAACATTTATTAGGTTTTCCAATTAGAATTTCTAGGTATAATCTTGAAAGCCATTGATAGCATGTTCAATAACTTTCTATGGACTAGAAGCAAGGAGAAAAACTACAAAACTATGGTGAAATGGAGAGAAGTCTGCACACTTAACAGTCAAGGTGGTTTGGGGATTTGTTCTACTTAAACTGTGAACATAATCTTGCTCACCAAGAGATTTTGGAGACTATGGACGACAAGCAATCCCTTTGGTACAAATGGATCCATAATTACTGCATCAAGAATAGGAGCATTTAGGAAATAGATTGTTCTCACTTCTCCTCTACTACTATCAAGGCCATTCTGAAGCTGAGGAATAGGTATAAGACTGACTTTATTGCTCTGATAAGTAACGGGAAATCCAATAGTTTTTGGTATGATAATTGGTTATCTGTGGGAACATTGATCAATTCCAGTGTCGCTGAGTCCCTAAGGAATTTAATTCCCTTAAATGCTTTATTAGCTATAGTAGTATACAACAAAGAAATATTTTAGAACACAACACTTCTCATTTCACTTGCTAATGAAATATGTGGGACTCATTGCAATGCAGAATTGACAAATACATTTAGAGACATTCGTATGATGGCAAATATTCAAATTATTCTCGCAAGAAGTTAATGTTTAGACACCTTTCCAAGCTAACATGGACTAAAGCCATATGGTCAAGTTATCCTATACTTTGAGCAGCATTTACTTTATGGATTGCTATAAAAGGCAGGTTAAGAACAATCGATAGAATTGCTAAATACACATCGCTTACCAACTAGTGTTGTTTATGTTGAGCTGCTGAGGAAACTATTTAACATTTATTCTTCAATTGTCAATACATTAGAGATATTTGGATATAAATTCTCAACAGATGCACGTTAGCTACTGATTTAGACAACTTGGATAGTAACTAGATCTTGAACTATAGAAACGGCACTGCTAGAAAATGCTTTTGGATAGAATTATCGTTGACAGTTACGATAACATAGGATGAGAGAAACCTTAAAACCTTTCAAGATAAAGGCACTTATATGGAGCAGTTTTTAAACAGTTGGTATAACTAACTGCTGCTTTTGGTTTATATGAAAATTCAAAGTTTTTATATACTAAATAAAATCTTGTACTTGTTGATATTGTTTGTTTATTCCTTATAGTTGGTCATAGTTTCGTGACACAATTATTTAAAGATAATCTTTATCTTATACATATTTAGATATAAATGATAAATTCTATGAAATAAATCTTCATTGCAAATAAAATCATAATTACGAGATTCATATTATATGTATGTATTATCCCTAAATATTTCTAGTCGTTATTATATTCAGACTGGACATTAATAGAGTGGTAAAAAGACTAGCATATGTTATATATTTTTCCTTATAAAGGAAGTAGTCGATCTTATAGACTAAATTATGTAGATACCTAAACAAATATATGTGCGCTTATTAGAGAACTTGTTCACTGAATTGATGCCATATAAGAAATTCATTTAAAACATTACTTTTATATTTATAAAAATTCTCATTGTGATGATTGTTTAAGTGATCATTTCACTTGATTTCTCCTAAGTATCTTATATAAGGATTGTTATATTTTGATACTATTTATAACTTATTCTACTCAAAAGTATCTCAATCAGTAATAATTAGATATAGTATGAACTATATGAAGGTAGCTGAATGATCAGTGTATAATTCATCACCTGAAAGTGATTAGAGATGATTTTCCATTATTCTTGATTAGTATTAATTTGAAAAATCTTTGCTTAAGGTGGAATTATACTTTGTCCAATACTTTACAATTATCATTAATAGAATCAATAGCTAATAGTGGATGACTTCTAATAGTGGATGACTAATATGATTAAACTCAAATAAAGTAGTCATTAATTTTATGCTCTATGTTTAATCAGAATATTATACAACGAAAAGATTGAATTATAAAAAAATCATTCACAGAAAGGTTAGTCAAAATCACTTTAACAACCTAAATATTTGGATGGTCATAATATGTTTCTAGATGTCGTTCTTGATCTATGGATATAAATTATTTAATTAGAGAGTTAAAGATGAATTAAAGGAGTTTAATTTATCTAACCCTAAATATGATTTATGATTATAGTTTATATCCACTATCAATATATTTGAGAACCTAATGGATAATAAATAAAAAACATGTTGCAAAGAGAAAAGGTGTCTTAATCGAGTTAGACTTGAAAATTTAAGAAACTGTATGATTAAATGTGAGGTATTTAATAAATAAGGACCAATATGGCATATTGTTCTTATTTGAGTCCAATTTTTTTAATTAGAATTAATTATTATTATAACTAAAATTAGTTAAAATTAAAATTTTATTTTAATTAAATTATTAAATTTCTAAACCTTATTATAAATAGGTTTAGATCCAAAGGAGCTATCACTTTCTGCCTAACCCTCTCAAGAATAGGTATAGAGTTCTTTCAATATATTTTGTGGATACTAATAGAGGTTGGACATATGTGCAAGTATGATAGTTAAGACAATCAATTTCAGAAATAGTTTGGGAAGAACGAAAAGAAAAGGATCAAGCTTCACAATAAGGTACGACTTATAATTCATGATTTATTATATTTTATTTGTTAATATGTCATATAATTTTAAATGATCTTTACTTGTGATAAATCAAACACAAAAGTTTCATTTTTCTTCTTTTACATATGAGACATGATCCTATCCTAAATTTCCAATAAATGTATGTAAAACTTATTCACTAATTTGATCTTGTTAGTTTGTAAAGGTTATTGTAATGACAATGTCATGCAAGAAAAGGAGACTATTGTGACTTCATTCTAATAGTTAAATATGCAACTTCGATGTTGTTATTGTTTTCAAATTTTCTCTTTAATTACTATATAATAAAAGTTAAAAATTCATATACATCTCTAACTACAAAACTGTTAATTAACAAGTATTTACTTATAATAAAATTTTGAATTGTATGATCCTTATTCTACTCTTAGGTTGTGCTTGTAATCTCCTAATTTACTTTCATCAAATTAGCTCCAATATATATGATGATATGATGAGTGAGAAGCTTTTACTTCTTTCCATGTCTTTTTTTGATCTTCTTTAACATTTTTCCATGACTTTTTCTCCTCTTTATGGTATGTTCCTCTAACTTTCTTCTAGTAACTATTGTTGGTTCTTCTTTCTTTTTACTTTTGGAATGTTTACTTTGTATAGTGTCCCCCTTTTCTCCTTATTTCAGTGGTTCTCCATTGGCTTATCCTATTTCTTATTTGTTGTATTGTCTAATTTTCCCTATTATTTCTCTATCCCCTTTCCGTTCCTATGTTCTTTCTAATTTTGGTTTCTAAAATCCTTTGCTTCAATCTTTTTTAAGGTAGTTAGTACGCGCCTTTTTAGTCTTTCATCATTGAAGATTCTCTCGTGCCTTTTTAATTTTGTTTGTAGAATGATTTTTTAAAACTTGGTAAGTTAAAGTGTATATCCTTTTCCTTTATTCGCATTATGTCTTCCATTTGGTTAGAACTTGACCAAACTAACTTAACTTGGTCAACTTCCCGCTCTCTTGCTTTTGGCTCTCCTCTTTTTTACCCCTCGTTCAACTCTTCTACTCCTCCTTCTTACACTTTGGATTCCCAATCTATGCCTTCTCATCCTCCGTCATAGCCTACCTCTAACTCTAACTCTGATCCCGGTCGGTCACCTCGTCCTCCACCTACTTCTTCTTTAAGGGTTCATCCTTCCCAGCAGCTCCCTATCTCTTCCTTTCAAGTCCATAACTTACTTACTCCACCAACTCCCTCTCCCTTTTTAGTTGTGATCAACTATAAGCTATCTTAGAAATAAGTTATAAAGGACTCTCCATAAAATATCCTTTAGACTGGCCTCCTTCTCAAAGGTTTTAAAATAAAGACCAACTCTTGGTCTTCAGTGATAGTTAGGTTTTAATTCCTAGGCTACTTACCATTAGAAGTGACAAGTCCCTATCATGTAATGACTAGGCGACCTTCCCGGCACTCCACGGTGGCTCTCCAGTCGATATCCAAGTCAACTGGAAAGTTCCGATGAAGCTAAGCCTATTGCCCTTGTTAAGGAAAAGCTTCAATTCACAATAAGAAATGTAAATAGTGGAGTTTTGTTTTTTAGTTTATTAAAAATTTCGGCAGCACAATGGCTATATTTTGACATCCCAAAAAATTTTCAAAGCCCTTGTAAAAGTTCAAAACACTTCTATTATCACATAAATTTCTCAACTCGAAATTGTAGACTTCAAATCCATTCACAAGTAGTCTCAAATAGTTACATCAATAAACTTTGAAAAGCTAAAACAACGTCATGCATTCCATTAAAAGCCTTTATACACATCCATTCATTATAAAAATGTACTTTCCAAAACATGTTCAAAGATATGCAATAGTTCTAAAACATATGTACAAGGCAAATAAAAATGCCTACACAGTAGCACTTGACGAAGTTGATTACTTGCGAGGTGGGGCCCTGCTGCTGACGCCCCTGAGCGTGCACCTGGGAGGTTTTATTTAAAAATAGAAAATAAAGGGTGAGCTAAATGAGCTCAGTGAGTGTTATTGATTTCCAATAAAAACATTTATACAAATATTAACCTCCATAAAAGAAAACAATTTCTTTTCTTTTCAAGTAATAACCAATGTTCTTACAAAACACATTCTTTTCTTTTCATAGGAATAATGCATATGTAAAACAAAACATATATATTTTCTGAGATCAAGTTCCACTTTTCTTGTAAAGTATACAGCGATGACAATCAATACTTTCATTAAATTTCTTTTTAAAACATAGCTTATCACTAATTTTCTTTGCCATATGGTACCCTTAGGTGTAAGGCTACAGAGCTAGTTCTGCATCGCTTACCCGTGCCTGTTAACCTCTATATGTCGATTGTTATGAAGCTAGTTCTACACCGCTTGCTCATAAAGATGTTAGCACTATATATAAATTAGTGGTTTCGAAGCTGGTTCTGCATCGCTTACCTGTAACAGTGCTAGCATAATATATACTCCATACGTGCAGAGGGCAACTCATAAGACATATTGACAGACACAAAACCACCTATGTTAGTGACAGACACCCCCCAAACATCTCCATACATGTTAGGATGTACTCTGATAAATATAATCGTATGTATAATGACCTAACAACATAGCATAGGCTAAATCACAATTAATACATAACTGCGCCTCATTTCAATGCCAATTCAAAACATATTCAAAATCCATTTCTATGCCAATTTAAAGCATATGCAATTTTCAATTCAATGCTAATTCAAAGGGTGTGTACATCTCATTAGTTTCCAAGTGCATTCAAAACTCAATTCAATGCTAAATTAAAGCATATGTAAACCTCACGAAGATTAACTTTTAAATTCAAGTAGTAGCACCAATGAAATTATTCATAAACATACTTTTCATAGTAAGATAAAAACCATCTTAACAAATCAATTTAAATACACACTCACTGTTTGTCATTTATCGTAAACCACCCTCACATGTTTGGTGCTTTTCCTTTATTAGTCCCGAGTTTATGGTGATCAGAAAACTTTCTGAAGGGTTCCTAAAACCTACTAAGTACATCCATAACTTACCAACTTGTTTTACAAATTTTATGACAAAGGGCTTAGCCAAAATCTTAGCATTTTGTAAGATTAAAATTTTTTTTCTTTTCATTCAACCATTGAACAACTTCCATGATTTATACATGTTGTCTTCTTTCTAATCAAATAACGTACATAGTATATACCTACTATTTTCCTTACATTGAACCATTGAGCTATATACAACATACATGCTATCATTGAACAGCTATTAAGCCACATATATAGCATCTACATGTTGCCAATTAATACCCATTGAATAACATACATAAGATATAGGTATACTTGTTATTTTCCTCTCCATTTACCATGCTGTTTTTCTCTTAATTTAACCATGTCTCCAATTTTCCTTAATTTTCACATATCAAATGTTCAAATTAGGTTTTGAAGTCTTCTATACATTTGTTCCCCTATGTCTCTAGTTTTCATATCATTAAAAATTAAGTCATTTCAACTCCTAAATTACGAAGCATATACCAAAAATCACAAGCTGCTTCAACACAGGGATAGTATGAGGTTACCATAATCAATCTCAATTTTCAATATCATTCAGCTAGAATTAGGTCTATGTCTCTCCTAGATATTTTTAGTACTATGTTTTAGTTTCATTTATAGTTAGAATCAACCAATTTGTAGTTCTTTAGACTAAGTTATGGCCAAAACACTAGGACTGTTCAAGGAATTCGAGAATCCTAATACAGAATTTCACTAAACATAGTTAGGAAAACTTACCACTTTCTTCAAATCATGCTCAAACATTCACGCAATTCATAAGGAAATTCATGTTTCTAGCTTAAGCATTCATGGACTAGCTAAAGAGGATGGACAAGAGTGGTTTAACATACCTAAAATCAGATGGTAACGTGCTGCCCATCTTTTCCCTGCAAGTAGTTGGGTTTGGTGGAGGTGTCCATGGTTTCTAGTTTAAAAACTATGCTGAATTTATTTCCCAAAAGCAGTAACTTGGAAGACCTATGTGTGAAGGGAGTAACTGCAACTTTTTCATCATCAATTCTAGTCCAAAATAGAGCTAAAGTTTTGGTGGAATGAAGGTGGAGTAGCTCCCATAATCTTTGTTTTACATGCTACACATTAAAGAGGGTTGTCCATATGTTGCAAAGTTTACTTCCAACAATTGTCCACTATTTTAATTCTCACCATCTTTGTTTAATTAAACCATTAATGCCTTATATCATCCATAGAAATACTTGCCTCCCACATATAACAAGTTGTTCTAATTTTGTCATACCAAAATGTCATATGTCCACACCATGAATTGGTCTCTCATTTAATGAATTTTATGTCCCTCATATCTACTCCTTCATAAACGTGACAACATAAGATTTTCTTGCATTCTTGTTCCAAAATAATGAGAACTTCTTCATGTATATGACATTTGCTGCTTAAGATTCATTCACATGTACATGTATCATTTCTTATCCAAAATAATTAAATGGCTTAAGAAAAATATGTCCAATTTCGATAGAAATTTCATGTCCACTTAATAACATGTTACACCTAAATATATCAACATATAAGTTGGATCATTTTACTTTAAGTATCCGTAACTATGACTAATTCTTATGTCTGTATGTTTCAGCTTAAGAATGTTTCAAATTTATGCTACAATAATTTAAAACAAGGTCAATCTTGATCTATCATAAATCCATTCGATTGAATTTTTTTTGGCCCATTTCCATACTAGTCAACTCTAATACTTTTCGACTATCATTTGACTTAATACTTGTCGTTCAGGGTTAGGTTCCTAATTCACCTTTTAGCGAAAATAAAATTTACATTAGCCTAAAAACATCATTCACACGAAATGAAATTTTATAGACACGTGAAAAGAAAAGTTTGGGGTTTTACAAGAAGGGTTTAGGCCCGAAGAAGGTAATAACAAATAAGGATAACTTGTTTTTATTATCTTTTAATGCTGATGCAGCAACCAAAAAATTATTGAGTCAGATCTCTTTCAAGTTTATAACATCCATATCTTTCTTTAACTTTTGAAATATAGTTTAAATCTATATAGTATTAAGCAAAACCAAGTCCCTATATGGATCAACATCCATAATGTCCCTTTTAAGTACTAGTCTACTAAAGGTTTAAGACATTTGGCCAGTTTCATCGACATGCCCTTATGTACGGATGAAGCAATAACTTCAAGGAAAAGAATTACTTATAATAGGTTCTGCATTGTGGTTGATTAGAAATAAGAACTTCCAAATATGATATCTATATTAAAGCTTTTTAAGAATGATCTAATGATTGAGGATTCAAGTAGGGTCTCGTATCAATGGATACCCTCTATTGCTCAACTAGGGAGGTAGTGGAAAGCTATGGGGAGGATGTTTAATAGAGGTGATTATTATGAACTTATGGTTATAAATCCAATTAGGGCACAAGATAATATGCCTAAACATGAGGAAGAAATGATTTCTAATCCTTCTCCTACAACTAATGGAGTTATTATAAGCATGAAGATCTTTCATAATGAGGCAAACATTAAAATGGCCATTCCACGCTTGGTTATTAACTTTAAGCTTGATTCTATATCTCTTCCTCAAACCAGTGTCAATCTTAGTAGCTAACCCCTACAAACACTTAAGGATATTCCTAATCCTAAAGTGCATTTTGATGTAGGCTCTCTAATTGACTTATGTCATGAGTTATTCAATATTGTAATAACTGTAAGTGCACAGTGTAGCTGTAGCTAGTACCGACAAGTACAGGTCGATCCCACAAAGATAATAATTACTAGTAATTATCTTTTTCCTATTATCTACCCTACGAATTGATTTTATATTTTAATAAAAAATAAAACTAAAGCAAGTAAAATAAATGGACAAATATATTGAATAGAGAATTAAGGAAGCAGTAAGAAAATTATCGATATCAGAAAACTAGTATATAGTTTTCGAATCCCCCTAAACCCTTAAAAGATTGACCTTTTATTATACAATTGTTTTGTCAATTTATTGGACCGTGGAGATTCCTATGGTATGCTAATAGCTAACCTTAAGTCTACTAACAACTAATCCTAAGGTTTTCAATCGAATTATTCAAGTTAAAGTTTATAAGATTACTTTATCGATTTATGAATCTCTCTATTAGGTTTGACCTAATTGAAAATCTATGTCATCTTATCTCTAGGGTTATAATCAACTCCTTCCAATTACGGTAGATTTAATCAAAGCTAGGATTTCTCAATCTCTATGCATGAAATCATATTATGATATAATATTCCTGGGTCTATTAGAACATTTATTAAACACACAATCAAATTGCAATATATCAATCAAACCAATCGCATTAATAAAAGAATTAAAACATATTAAATTATCAACATAAGGGTCATCTAACCTAAACACTAATAAGACGTTTAGTTACCCATTATCGAATGCGAAATCAAACATAAATAGAATGAACAACGAATTGAAAATAATGGGTTCATAATTCTAAATTTCCCTAATTGTCTTCTATCGAGTATTCTTGCTATATAGAGGTTTGATCTTGTATTTTGATAGATCTTTCGATGATTTCTTCATTTTTTCCACTTCTCTAGACCAAAATTGTCCCTGAGAATAATCTCGACGTCTGGAATCGCTTACCTAGATCTACACTTCCTTTAAGTCTCTGTCTATGTCCTTTTATATGAAATTCTAGGTTTTGGTCGATGCATGGTTTGTTACACAGATGTGCATCACCAAATTCTCTGATAATCGCGAAATTGCACATCTTGGGAGATGTGCAAAGCCTGATGCACGATGTGCATCACTTCTGTGCATCGAATCTTTGTTTTATGCCATGTTTTCATCTAAATTCTTCTCCTTTAAGTCTATGAAGGCAATTATAATTTATATACACACTTAGAACGCATTAAGTACCAAATATACAATAAAAGTATAACATATCAGCCAAAACACATCAAATATAAGGTATAAATTTGATCAATTATGCATTTATCACTCTCTCCAACTTCCCTAAGAAGAATCCTAATCCCATTGGAGGTGATTGTAAGATGGATAAAAGGAGAAGATTTTGTAGCAAACATAGTCCTAAAAGCTCAAAAAGCCAGTATATCTGTTAATATGTATCTTATCATGGAATATGAGGGGCATTAACTACCCCAAAAAGAAACTGGTGCCAAGAGACTTCAATTTTGAAATAGACGAAAAGCAATATGTAGGTTAGAGGATAGACATATGCAACAAGAGTGGTAACAAACTTAGTGGAAGTAGCCTTAAACACATCTTTTTTTATCGTCACTTAGAATGACCTTGAAGGTGATGCTAGACTAAAGTTAATTTTGCGGTAATATTTTGCTACATGTCTTGCATGGTACGAATTTTTATCATATTAATAAATTCATTTAATTGTTTATAATAATATCACAAAATTTCAAATCGCATGATCAGGATGACGAGAATTTAAGTTATTATTGTCATTGTAGAATCACATAATTGGTATCTATGTAAATTTAATATTTAAAATGTATAAACATATGACATTCTTAAAGTAATTTTACGATTTTAACTCATAAAGACATTCATTATATTTATTAGTTAAAACATGTTCTTAATGTACAATTTAATTATTAATTTAATATAGTAATTATAAAATATAATAAAATTATATCTTGATTTTCAGTGAGATAGCAATTATAACTTTTTTTAATATTAATTGCAAAGATTCAATATTTAGTAAAAACTTTAAGAGGCTTGACATATTTCTTACGATTAAGATAATCCATTAAAGAAATAATGTTACAGTATCAATTTGGAAAAATATTTCAAATATTTATTAGTGTTTAAAAATCATGTGTCGCACTAATGATTAAAGTCTTCTTTTGATAGAAAAAAACTATAGAAAATTAGTTATCTTAGGCATATTTTACAAGACAAATATCCAGTCTCTCATAAAATTTTTGGAAGTCTAATGATTTTAAACTATAACATTTGGTCCAGAAGGTTCACTTACATTTTAGAAATCTAAGCTTTTTTTTAGTCAAGAAACTATCATGAATAACCAAAAGTATTATTTAAAGAATTTATTTTCCCTTTTTTTATTTTAGATAAAATAAATAATATTCACTAATCTTTTATTACAATCTGTTATGTCTTTGAAATTATCATTAGATTGACCAAACGTTTTAGCATCTTATACTATGGACATTAATCATATTTTTGTACATATTTCACAATACTTTTGTCATGCCTTAAACTTTACGTATTGCTTTGACTCATTATTTATTTAAATGAAATATTAGTTGATTTTTGTTATAATTTTCAAATCTTTTCTTTTTAAGACCTATGTTGTTAACTTTTTTTCTTTTGAATACAATTCTCTTATAATTGCTATTATTGCTATATTTGTTCTAATTGTTAAGAAACTTTTGATATAATTTTTTAAATTATTATTCTAAATATAATCTTTTATATTCATAATATTAAAGTTCGTAAAAAACAAACATTGTTTCAACATCAATTGGATAATACGTAAATATATTTAATAAATTACATAGGTCATACAAATATAACTAGTTGTTAGTATTTGATAAAACTAGAATCTCATCATATTTAATCTCTCGTAAATATTTTGTTAATAAAATGAATACACCCAATTGGAAAAGGACAAGTAAAAGTAGTTAGTTAATTAAATTTAATAAAAAATTTCTCTGAATACATAATCCTATAAAATATTAAAACTCATTCTAACTTTTAAGCAAGATGATGGAGGAATAAAATCACACAGTGAAATAAAGAGATCAGATCTTCTGTATCGGTTATAATATTCTTATCATGTTTTATTAAATATCACCCATATATTTACATGAACCTCATATAAATGTATAGATAAGATTTAATAAAATAGAGCTAGAACAAAATAACTGGAAGAGAAAATTGATTCTGAAACGGACGAAACAAATGGAGCAACGACTAGACATACTTTGGAAAGAAAAGACACACCGAGATAAGACACCTATGCAGCAAACAATCAACCTACGTCCCACCGTGCATTTACCCATTCCAAGTCCTAGTAGAGTAATTGCTGATGAACCTAATGGGGCTAGTAGGAGTAAGAAATCCGGAGCCGAGGGTGTGATATTAGACTCGGATGAAAGCATAATAAGAAGAGAAGGAATCAGATTGGGGAGGTTCACCACTCATTCCTTCCAAAAAACTATATACCCTTATTTGATGGCAAGAACCAACAATATTGTGCTAGAAGGTGCCAAAAATATTTTGGGTATTATAAGATAGAGGAGGAACAAAAAGTGGAGTTAGCATCTATGTTTTTCGATGACAAAGTAGAGGTTTGGTTCGAGAGTTAGGGGCTGAACCGTAGGCCAAGAGTGTAGGATGACTTTGTTAAAGGGTTATTTTTGAGATTTGGGAATCTGAGCACCATGGATATTATGGATGAGTTTAACAAAATCCGCTAAGAAACTACTGTTGAGGAATACCACACGTGGCTCGAGGAGCTTAAGGCCCTTAAGATGACAGCAAACCCTATCTCACAAAAACTTCAAAGGCAGCTTCATCAGTGGGTTATCAAGGGAACTCAAATCAATGATGAAGTTAAGAAGGCCATAAACGATGGAACGAGCATTTGAAGAGGCTCGCTTGCAAGAAGATGTTGTTGAGCGAATTTGCAAGAAACAATGACAGAAAGGGAAGGTTTCAGAGGGCACCCAGACTGCACCAACAAGGCTGATGCCCAAAAAATTTACATACTGGAGGAGTGCTGGATCCATGCCAAAGATGACGACATAAACCAAAACCAGGATAAGATCTAATCTCTGCTATAAGTGCGGAGACAGTTATTTCCCAAGGAATTCATGCAAGAAACAACTGTTAATAATGGCAACGGAGGAGATACTGAACGAAGAACCTAAGGAAGAGGAGCTCGGTCAAATTAAGGGAGCTGAGGAAGAAAAAAGTTAATAGGCTACCATAGATGGGGTGGTTCCTATACATACACCAGTGGTAATTTTGCTCAAAATACCTTGAGCTTTCAAGGGGCAACAGGAGAAAAGAAGCTCACTATTCTTATAAATAGTGGAAGCACTCATAGCTTCCTTGATGGAGGAAGGGTGGAGGAATTGAAATGTAAAATCAAGGGAACATGGCCAATGACAATTGTGGTCCCCAACAGGCAACGTATGACAAGTCAAGCAAAGTGTGAGGATCTTCAATGGAAGATGTAGGGGCACATATTCATGGCAGGCCTCCACTTACTTTAGCTTGGAAGATGTGAAGTGGTCCTTAGGGTAGATTGGGTGACGCTATATAGTCCTGTCTTGTTTGATTTTAGAGTAGGGCAAGTAACCATCAGCAAAGAGGGGAAGCAGATTTGGCTTCAGGTTAATTCGAGGAAGGGAGTTCTGCAGATGATAACGGGGAAATGTTTACATGTACAGATGGCTGAGAAGGGGGACATATCGTTTCTCCTCGCAGCTATTTGCTCTACAAGGAGAAGAGGTATTGGAGGAAGAAACAAAACAGAATAGGGGCAGTAGTAGGCATAGTTTGGACCCAGCTATTGAGGAGTTGCTGCACTAGTTCAAGGATGTATTTTAGGAGCCAAGTTCCCTTACCCGAGTGCCAACAGGACCATGGAAATATTTCCTTTTCTGTTATACCACTTATGCCTATTTGCTTTCGTTTCGTTTCTGTTTTTCTGTTTTCAGTTTTTACTTTACATTTTCGTTTTTTATTTTTTGTTTTTGTTTTTCTTTCAAATAAAAACAAAAATTTGTTTAGTTGTTAATGTTAATGGAGTTATATTTTTATCACTAAGAATAATTACATATTAGATAAAACTTAAAGATAAATTATTTTTAATTAAATAAATTTATTTAATCTCTTATATAATAT
>JANQAP020000551.1:4977348-5005102 GCA_026874005.2 Erythroxylum coriaceum | reverse complement strand
AAAAAAATTTTCTACCCCTCAAAAACTTTATAATTAAAGCCTAATCACAATAAAAAAAATAAAATTAATCCCAAACATATTGAAGAAGAAATCGGGGTCCAACAGTAACCCTAAGGAAATGTGGTTTAGGTTGCGGCGATAACCTTATGAGCTGAACATTGAAATCATGTGTGATATTTAAGGTTTCCCAAATCATCCATTATCGATCAGCACGATAATTTTTGTGCTTCTCGCTATTGGAATGAGCTCACTAGGTTGGAATGGCTCGACGCTAAGAATGCCCATAACAACATTATACGAACCCATAAGTACTTGTTGTTATATAAATTCATACGTCAAATGGTTTTTGACAAATCAGAAACCAACAAGTGCTCAACGAAGGAACTTTTTCTATTGTGGTGCATGGATCACAGCATCCCAGTGCACACCTCCACACTTGTGTTGAATGCTATTGTTGCAACTCTATGTAAGAGGAGCAACAATTTGGGTATGGGGTAATTGGTTTCCGTCATTGTTGAGTACTATGACGTGGATTATAGTGGACTAACCGTCTACCTCCCTGATTTTCTAAATCATCATAATTTGTGACGTGCTGAAATCCTAAGACTCGTGTGAAGATCAGGGCTAGTCAAGTGAGTTCTAGCTAAACACCACCTCAGCAGGCAGAAGAGGACTCGACTAGCAAAGAGTCTGAAGAGGAAGAAGACACAGAAGAACCTGGTTGGAAGAAATTGAATGATAAAATCTCCACCAACACCAAAGCAATTACCAACACACTTGCGGAGAACTCTAAAGGGATGAAGAAGATGGCCCGCACATACAATAGCGTTAGAGCCAAGATATACGTCAGATTCATCATTACTTCGAGGCTTAAGGCGTATGACTGCCAGCTCTAACACAATCTCCACCTCCATCACCATGAGAATTTGTTTCTAATCCTTTTCTTTTAAATTTAGTATTTATTTTTATTTATGTTTTATTTTATTTTATGTTTCTTCTTTCCATGTATGTTTGTTTGTCTCCTTCTCACATTGAGGACAATGTGTTGTTTAAGTATGGCGATGCTTTAAGTGTAAATTTTGCATATTGTATGATAGTTTATTTAGGTTGCATATTGTGAATTGTGTGAATGAGTCAATGGCTTAGATGGAAGGAAATCAACTTAATTTTGAACATAATATATTAAGTTGTGAAGAGTCATTAGCTGGCGAAATTAATGATCTAGGACTAACCATCCTAGATCACTAATTTGTTAAAAACCATTTGACATATGAATTTATATAACAACATGAGCTCAATGAAGGAACTTTTTCTATTGTGGTGCATGGATCATAGCATCCCAGTGTGCACCTCCACACTTGTGCTGAATGCTATTGTTGTGACTCTTTGCAAGAGGAGCAACAATTTGGGTATAGGGTACTTAGTTTCCGTCATTGCTGAGTACTATAACGTGGATTATAGTGGACTAATCGTCTGCCTCCCTTATTTTCTAAATCACCAGCATTTATGACTTGCTGAAATCCTAAAGTCCCATAACATGGAACTCTAGGACATTAGCCAAAAGACTGGTGTGAAGATTAGGGCCAGTCAGGTGACTTCTCGCACAATGCCATCTCAGTGGGCAGAAGAGGACTCGATTAGCAAGGAGTCCGAAGAGGAAGAAGACACAGAAGAACCTGGTTGGAAGAAATTGAGTGATACAATCTCCACCAACACCAAAGCAATTACCAACACACTTGCGAAGAACCCTAAAGGGATGAAGGAGATGGCACGCATACATAATAGCGTAAGAGCCAGGATATACGTCAGATTCATCATTACTTCGAGGCTCAAAGCGTATAACTACCAGCTCCGACACTATCCCCGCCTCCATCTCCATAAGACTTTGTTTCTAACCCTTTTATTTTAAATTTAGTCTTTATTTTTGTTTTTTTTTTGTTTTATTTTATGTTTCTTCTATCCATGTATGTTTGTTTGTCTCCTTCTCACATTGAGAACAATGTGTTGTTTAAGTATAACGAGGGTTGTGTGTTTTGCTTTAAGTGTGAATTTTGCATATGGTATGATAGTTTGCTTAAGTTGCATATTGTGAATTGTGTGAATGCGTCAATGGCTTAGATGGAAGGAAATCGATTTAATTTTGAACATAATATATTAAATTGTGAAGAGTCATTAGCTCGCGAAATTAGTGATCTAGGTTCTTCGGCTAAATATGCAAGTTAATTAGGATTTAATGCTATTTTATCACCTTATAAGTTGTCACATTCATTCATAATTTTAGGTCTTTTAACTAAGTAGCCTTGCTATTATTTTTTCATGAAAACTATTAGCTAAAGCAATAAGGTAGGCATTAAATAAAATTAAAAAAAAAAGTGATTACTAACAAATAACTATTCTGCTAGCCTTAAGGTTATGAATAGAGCTAATAGCCAGTTGAGAATGTGATGTAGTCGAGTAACCGGACTGACATGCATCACAAATATGTGCCTTTGCATCAAAAGGCTATAATGACATTCTAACCAAGCAACTTAATACAATTTATACAAACATGACTTAGTCGAGTAACCGGATCGACATTCATCATCAATGTTTGCCTCAGTGTAAAAAGACTAGATCCATGTCCACAAAAAAATAATTAAAAAATGTTTCTAATAAAAACCTACCGAACTTGTAAATAGCTTAACTTTTCATGAAAACGTACTTACGATTAGTTACAAAGTTTAAAGGATAAAATGATTATTAATGTGCGTGTACAATTAAAAAGGGTGATTAAACTTGACATTTAAGTTTTAATTAATATGTAAATTTAGTTTAGAGCTCCTAGACGCAGATTTTGTATGTTAATGATTTGGAGCAACTTGAATGATTGTGTTTAAAGTTAAATTTATTTCATAAAGTTGAAGCCATTGTCTTATTACTGCATTGTGTGCTTTGTGATTTTGTGTGTTTGTTGTTTTGTTTACTTGAGGACAAGCAAACATTTAAGTGTGAGAATGTTGATAAGTGTAAATTGCATCGTGTTTTAGGGCATAGTTTGATATGTGTTTAGTTGTTAATTCAATCATTTAGTATGTGTTTAGGTTAGAATTGTGTTAGTTTGTTAATTATTTATGTTTTAAGTGATTTATGGGTTAGAACAAGTCTTTAAGCTTAAATAATATGTCGTTGAGGTATCTTAACATGTTTGCTAGTATTTCAGAGTCAACATCGAAGAACGAAGGAGTTTCGGAGACATTCGAGCCGAAACAATAGCCTACGATCATGACATGTTAAGCCATGATTGTGATAGAAGCACCATATTTGGCCCACGATTGTGGCCTGCTATGATCGTGATAGAAGCTCAGGGAATGGCCCACAATTGTGGCCTACAGAGGCACTATCGTGATCTACGTCAGTCAGACACGCAAAGACTCAATAATGTCAAGTTTTGAGGTTTAGACCTTTCAAACCTTGGAAAAAGCCTAGGGTTACTGAAAACACAAGAGGATATAAAAAGAAGAGAAAGATGCAGAGAAAGAGTTTTTTGCATCAACCACTTTAAGAAACCTTAGAGAGAGGTCATCGAGAGATAAAGGAAGAGAAGACGGAAGAGAGAAGAGGGGAAGAAGCTAACTCAAAGTACTTCCCGAATCAGGAGGTTTCTCGACGTCACTACCTCCAGTCATCCATTTTAGATTGTATTTCCTGTTATTTTCATTTTTATTATTGTATAGAATTGGATTGAATATTTGATGATAGGATCTAGAATGTTGAGGATGTTCTAAACTCACCTTCAAAATTTTATTCTTGAATTAATGAGAATTTGATTATTTATGTATTTATTGGATATTGTTATGGTTTGATTATGCGATTGCATAATTAGATAATAAATTGAGAGGTTGAATCGAAAAAAAATGATTAAATTGGACTAACGAGAGTTAGGTGATTTAATAGCAACCAGAATTGAATCAAATCGAGAATTTTTTCGAGTAGAGATCTTGCATAGGTTTGTGATAGTTTATTATAGAACTTCAGAACTAATTAGGGCTTTGGATGGTTGTGAATTGAGAGATTGCAACCTCCATAATCTGATGAGGATTTATACTTTATGGTTAATAGTTATAACTCGAGAGAGAGTAATCAACTCTAGGATAGTGTAGAATCAACAATTTAATAATTCATAATCAATCAGGTTAGCATTAAGGATAGGTAAATTTTCCTTTCTCTCAATTCATAATTTCCTTCGGTTGATTCTTAGGTGTATTGCAAATTGCATAATAATTAGTATTTTCGTGTTTGATTCTTAATTTGATTGATTAAATTAAATTCTCATTTCAGTTTCGTTACATCTTGAATTTCTGTTATTTATTTCTGGCCTTAGATTTTAGGATTAGATTAGTTCCCTCCTCGTGGGATCGACACCTTTGGTACTACTATAACAAATCGTGTGCTTGCGGATTATCAAGGGTTAATAATTAATACTTATACACAACCAAACCCCAATCAGTTGTTCCGTTTCTAAATAAATATCATGGAAAAGTAGGGCATTAATTTTTTATAAAGATGACCGGGAAGGAAATTATAATGAGGTGATAGTGTTAAAAAGAAGTTAGGAAAGGATCTCGAGGGTGTGTATAAGAACGAAAGATGAAAAAAATTAGAAATTGGTAAAATTATTGTAGGCCACGATGGGTCACGATCGTGGCCTACAACAGAGTAAACCTGTCCACGCGATTTTCAGCTAAATTATTTTACCATTTTACCCTTCCTTCACCTATATATTTATTTCTTAATTCACTTTTTCACTCACTTTCATTTTAACTTTATCTCTCTAAGTTTAGAACGTCCAAATGCTCTCACTTCTCTCTAACCGAATTCCAAATTTCCACTTTATTCTGATCTTCATCTATTTGTAGTCCATTTTGCCGTGCATTAAGCAGTCAGCGAAGCGCAACCAATCATTAAGAAGAAATCAAGTCTCGGGATGAGGGCGAAGGAACAGGGCGATAGATTTCGAAGCACCCTTCCCAATCTACACAGAGGAAGAAGGTACTCGATTCCAATCCGTTAATGTTAAACAGATAGTAGTCTCGAAATATTATGATTTTGATACACTTAATAAACTAGAATTGCGAGATAAGGTAGAGAATTTGGTAGAAAGATCAGTAGGGCAAGTTTACATACTTCCAATATCCTATCTACCAAAAGCTCACCCTCGAATTTTTCACTTCCCTTCATTTCGAACCCAGTAAACTTAAGGAAATGTGGTTTAGATTGTAGGGACAACCTTATAGGCTGAACATTGAAATCATGTGTGATATTTGCGATTTCCCCGAATCTTCCATTGTTAATCAACAAGATGATTTTCATGCTTCTCGCTATTGGAATGAGCTCACTAGGTTAGAGTGGTTTGACGCTAAGAATGCACACAACAATAATATATGAACCCATGAGCACTTTTTGTTACATAAATTCATGTGTCAAATGGTTTTTGGCAAATTAGAAACCAACAAGTGCTCAACGAAGGAACTTTTTATGTTGTTGTGTATGGATCACAACATCTCAGCGTGCACCTCCACACATATGCTGAATGTTATTATTGCGACTCTACATAAGAGAAGAAACAATTTGGGTATGGGGTACTTGGTTTTTGCCATTGTTAAGTGGTGTGGATTTTAGTGGTCTAACCGTTTACTTGCCTAATTTTCTAAATTACATCACTTGTGGCGTGTGAAATCCTTAAGTCCCATAATATGGAACTCCGACACATAAACCAAAAGACTCATGTGAAGATCAGTGCCAGACAGGCGAGTTCTAGCACAACGCCACCTCAGCAGGTAGAAGAGGACTCTACTTGCGAGGAGTTTGAAGAGGAAGAAGACACTAAAGAACCTGGTTAGAAGAAAGTGCTCGATACGATCTCTGCCAACACCAAAGCAATTACTTACACACTTACGGAGAACTCTAGAAGGATGAAAGAGATGGCCCGCACACAACGATATCAGAGCTAGGATATATGTCAAATTCATTGATACTTTGAGGCTCAAGGCGTATAACTGTCACCTCTGACACCATCCCCACCTTCATCACCGTAAGGTTTTGTTTCTAACCCTTTTTCCTTTAACTTTAGTTTTTATTTTATTTTATGTTACTTCTTTCCATGTATGTTTGTTTGTCTCCTTCTCACATTGAGGACAATGTGTCATTCAAGTGTGGGGAGAGTTGTGTATTTTGCTTTGAGTGTGAATTTTACATATTGTTACGTTAGTGTGTTTACGTTGCATATTGTGAATTGTGTAAATGTATCGATGGCTTAGATGGATTGAAATTGATTTAATTTTGAACATAATCCATTAGGTTGTGAAGAGTCTTAGCTCGCAAAATTAGTGATCTGGATTCTTTTGCTAAAATATACAAGTTAATTAGGATTTAGTGTTAGTTTATCACCTTATAAGTTGTCACATACATTCATAATTTTATGTCTTTTGACTAAGTAACTTAGCTAGTATTTTTTCCATAAAAACGAGTAGCTAAAACAAAAAGGTAGGCATTAAATAAATAATTAAAAAATGTGTGTTTGTAAATTTTAAAAAAATAACTATTCCGCTGGCTTTCGGGCTATAAATAAAGCTAATAGCCAGTTAAGAACAGGATTTAGCTAAGTAACTAGATCGACACGCATTACAAATGTGTGTCTTCACGTCAAAAGGCTATAATAACTTTCCAACCAAGCAACTTAATGAAAACATAACTTAGTCGAGTAATCGAATCGACATTTATCACCAATATTTGCCTCCATGTAAAAAGACTAGGTCCATGTCCACAAAAGGTAATTAAAATTTTGTGTTTTCTAATAAAAACCTACTAAACTTGTAAGTAGCTTAACTTTTCATCAAAACATACCTAGGATTAGTTACAAAGTTTGAATGACCAAATAATTATTAATGTGTGTGTACAATTGAAAGGGGTGAATAAACTTGACATTTAAGTTTTGATTAATATGTATATTTAGTCTAGGGCTCCTAGATGCAGATTTTGCATGTTAATGATTTGGAATAACTTGAATAATTATGTTTAAAGTTAAATTTATTTCATGAAGTTGAAGCCATTGTCTCAATGATGCATTATGTGCCTTGTGATTTTATGTTGTTTGTTATTTTGTTTGATCGAAGGCAAGCAAATGTTTAAGTGTGTGGATGTTGATAAGTGTAAATTGCATCGTGTTTTAGGGCATAGTTTGATATGTGTTTAGTTGTTAATTCAATCATTTAGTATGTGTTTAGGCCAAAATTGTGTTACTTTGTGATTTATTTATGTTTTAAGTGTTTAAAGGGTTTGTACAACCCTTTGAGCATAAATATTATATTTTTGAGGTACCTTGATATTTTTGCTATTGTTTTAGGGTCAACATAAAAAAACGGAGGAGTTTTGGAGACATTCAGGCCTAGCCCACGATCGTGGCTATCATGACAGAATCTCCAGGTTTGGCCCATGATCGTTGCCTACATGCCACGATCGTAACAGAAGCTTAAGGAATAACCCACGATCGTGGCCTCATCGTGGCCTACATGCCATGATTGTGACAAAGCTCAAGGAACGGATCACGATCATGGCCTGCATTGGGTAGATGCACAGATGCTCTATTTTGAGGAATTTTTTGGACCTTTTGGACCCTAAAAAAATCCTAAGGCTACCTAACATAAAGAAGTATAAAAAGAACATAAAGAGGCAGAGAAAAGAGAGCTTCCGATAGCCACCATTGTAACCCTAAAGTGAGAATACCAAGAGAGAGAAAGACAAGAAGGAAGAGGAAGAAAAAGAGGATGAAGCTGACCCAACATGCTTCCCGGATCAGGAGGTTTTTCGACGTCACTACCTTCCATCGTCTATTTCAAGTTGTATTTCCTTTTTATTTCGATTTTATTGATGTATAGAATTGAGATGATAGTATAATGATAGGATTTGGAATATTGATGATGTTCTAAACTCTCCTTTTAGATTTTATTTTGATTTAATAACAATTTAGTTGATTGAGTTATTTGAATGAATGTCATGATTTAATTACGCCATTGCATAATTCGGTAATAAACTGAGAGGGTAAACTGAATGCAAATTGATTAAATCTAATTAATGAGAGTTAGGCGATTTAATAGAAAACGTAATAAATCATATTGGTAATTGTGTGGAGAGAGATCCCGTGTGATGTTCCAATAGTTTATTAGAGTGCTTCAGATCTAATTAGGTTTTGCATAATTTGTGAATTGAGAGATTGCAAATTTCATAATCTGATTAGGATTTATAATTTAATGTTTAATGGTTATAACTTGAGAGAGAGTAATCAGCCCTGGGACAGTCTAGAACCAACACTCCTTTGACACATAATTGGCTAGGTTAGCATTAATGATAAGTAAATCTCCTTTCTCATAAATTGGTAAATTCTTTAGGTTGATTTCTATTATGATTACATATTGCCCAATTGTTAATTCTTTTGTGTTTAATTTCTGAATTAAGTGGTTAAATTATGTTCCTGTGATTACTTTCCATGCACTGTTTATTTTGAGTTTTATATATTATTGGCCTTAGATTTTAAGATTAGATTAGTCCCCTTCCTTATAGGATCGACACCTCTTATACTACAGACAGATCTGTGTGCTTACGATATTTGAGGGCTTATAAATTTAAAACTCAAATGACACGATCAAAGGCATTGTAGGCTAAGGGAGAGAATATACCTTGGTTCAACCTTTTATGGAAGCACTCACTGAATCAAAAGGCCTCAATATTTACCTGGTTGGTTATTAAGAATACGTTTCATACTAAGAGCAGACTATTTGACTCTTATGACCCTATCTGTGTGTTGTGCAAATAAGCTAAAAAAGATAGGGAACAGTTATTCTTTCAATGCAGATACTCAAAAGCTGTCTAGAGCATAATTTTACATTTGCTAGCTGATTACTATTCTTCTTACGATTGGCTATCTACTCTTAATTAGATCACTCGTACTACTAACCAAAAGGTGCAAGATGAAGTTATGTATAAAACATCCTTTACAACAACTATTTACCCCTTATGGAAAGAAAGAAACAAGAAAATCTACAAGGGTGAGGAAGTAAGCAAGGACCACTTAGCTGAAGACATCATCAATCAGATTAGAGCTATTATGATAGCTAAATTTGATCATCATGCTCTACTTACAGGAATGAAAACTAGAAAGAATTTGTAACTCCTATTATTACATTTCATATGTTTCTTGTGATATGTATATTTTGTGAATTCATTGTAATGTCGAGATAGCTCTGCTGTAGTTAATAATAATCTTTATTCAATTTTTGAAAACAAAAGTTGTTAATTATATTACGCTACGCAATGAAAATTCATTACTTATTATGAAATTTCTTTTCTTTATCTAGTAAGCTCCTCTTTAATAATGGTAAAATGGGCTGGAGAATTATCCTTATTTCATCATATTCTAGAATTCATTTGACTCATTTGGTGAGTCAAACATCACACCATTAGTTTATGCAGTATGAATCTTGATAAAATTACAAAAGGAAACGGAGGAGGGATAATATTGCCAAATTATAGCTAAACTGCAGTCCTCTGGATCATATAAACAAACCAAATCTACATTAAAGTGCTCTCTATGCTATAAAAACCGAGGCTTGCCTCATTTAACTTGATTTTTTTTAACATAGAAACTTGGTGATTTAGCCCATGGAAAAATTTGGAAATTTTAGAGATAAGGTCAACTGACATCCAGGTAAAGTACAGAAATTCACATACAGCATTGTACTTCTCATAGTACACAACTCACGAAAGCTAGATATATATATGTTGCGATACTACGTATGGATACAATCCCCGTGCGTAGCTATATAGGTTACACTAGTAGAGCCTCCAGTCCAATCTCAGAGGCTGTAAAAATATTGTTGGTCCGAACTTGTTTGAGATGGCCCCCAGCTGGTGGCATATCATGGCTTATACATATCAGAATTATCGCCATTATTAATATTGCTCCTTGACTCTCTTTTCACAACTATTTCGGATAGACCCAACTCTCCTTCAGTTTGGCGTGCCGCTATCTGCTTCTTTGTGGGCTTGTAGTACACAATGTATAATATGAGTTGCGCTATAGCAAGCATTGAGCCTATCCCGTTTGGTATCTGAGAAGAGAAAGCAGACGCAAATTAGGCCCATTGTTAGATCCATTTAAGGTTGAAGTGCTTTACTTTCCTGCGTCGGTTATGATGTACGACTAATATACGCTGATTTTACTTCCCGAGGCACAGGATAAAGTGTTTGACGCAAGTACAGTATTATTATTTGATAATTACTATTAATTTTATCTTATTAGAATAATAATTTATTATTCACAATAATAATCACTAACAATATTTATAAACTTCTTACAAACTTAGAATAGGCTCGTTATCATTTAGTAAACAAATTAAGAAAAATTCATTGGCAATAAAAGCCAAGTAATCAGGTGCATAGGTTAGAGATGTTAATTTGTTTATCTTTGTGATTAAAGATGCGATCAGATTTAAATTATGTTTACGAAATAAGGAAATCTCATATTATTCCTTCAGCTGCTTGTGGTTAATTGATAATTGAAATTTAAAACGTTTCTTAACACTTAAAAGGCACACTAAAATCCAATTCCTACGAATATCTTTTTTCTTTTTTTTTTGTCATGCAAAAAGAAAGAAAAAATAAGATAAGGGAGATCCGCAAGATCTTCGTCAAAGTTTGTAATAAAAATCTTAGTATTTTTAGCGTTAAGCGCACATTCACCTAACAATTGGAATGTAGTCTTTGAAATTTAGGAGAGAATAAAATCCTTAGGAGAGTTAGAAACACGAGGAGTCCTAAGTCCAGCCCTATCATCATCTAAATCTAATAGAATTGCATGCCCAATAAACGATCAACTAACTTTACTTGATTGGTATGTTGTCTGCTCATATATGGAAAGGTTGACTGAAAAAGAGAGAGAGCAGAAGAGGAGAAGAAAATTACAAGGATGAAGTAGTCTAAGCGGATGAGAGAGTAAGCAGTCCAAGCAACACCATTTCCAAGGGCAGCAAGTGAGAGGAAAAATGGCATGTATTCCACACTTTTTGTTGCAATCACCAATTTCTGCATCATAAAGCAACCAAGTATGGCACAAAAAAGAAAATTAAAAAAAAAAGGAAAACCAAAATGCATGTTAAAGATTATGCCCATCGAACTCTTTGCAATAGAAAGAAGGAGACCTGACCATGATAGATAATGGAGAAGCATACATCATGATGTTAAAGATTATGCCCATGATTCCTACAATAAACGTCCTGGTTTTGGTGTCGTGGGCCACGGTGAGGACCACAGAGGAGAGGACAATCATGAATATGAGCTCAACGATTATAACGAACACCACTTTAAGCCTCTGCCTGTTGTTGGCATATATAAGGAAGAGGGTTAGGTAAACCAGCTCTATAGCAGCCCCTGAACCATTTGTGCTGATGACCAGAATGCTCTTCGGGTGAACCATGGGTAGTCCATACAACACCCACACCAAGCAATTCACAAGAGCTGCAAGGTATGGGTCCGGTGAGTATTGCTCCACTGACTTCTTTTTCCATATTCTTATAAAAGTTGGCCTGAGAGAGTCATTTATTAGAGGTCTAGAGACCCAAAGAAATCAGATTAAAGATAGAGGCAACATTACAATATCGAGATATAGGATGTAATATCTAAACTATAACTAATCAGGGACGAAACGAGAGGGTTTATTCAATCCTTAATATTGTACACTAATTTGCTTCTAGTTCCAGCAATACTCTTAAAAGACTGGGTTTGGAAAATCCAATAATGCCCTTAAGATCCACATAGAGAATTAGGCGTGGACATGAGCAAAGCAATATTGTCTACGCGATCACTAACTAGAACAGCCCATCAGTTGGAAACCAGCAGTGCCAGTAATGAACAGTACTTACGCCGGTGATAAGAACAGCATGACCGAGATTACGTTCCCTGCGACGATGTAAACCAAAAAGATCATCTTTTGTTCTCTCTAGGAAAGAAACCAACAACAGTTAGAATGGACATATTTTCCTGGAAAGTTTAGAAAAGACCCCATGGCTGCTTCCTTTGAACCTAGAAGAGGAACCAATGGAAAGAAAGAGCAACTTACCAATGATACCAACCAAATTCCTGGCGGTGTCCATATCAACCATGGCCTGTTTTACAATGTGATAATAGAGAAAGAGAGAGTGGAAAGTGAAAGAAAGGAGAACTATTACAAATTGTATTCTTTTGGATACTTATAAAGGATGAACCAAGGAAAGGGTTGTTCGGTGGGTGTCTGTCTCATAAACTTAACTTCAGCAAGTAATCCAAAACAGTTTGGTCACATGCTAATAACAGTTTGGGTTAGTAAAAACACTGAATGCTCAAGTGAAAGAGAGAAAGAAAAGAAAGAGAGAGGATGGCACAGTAAACAAGATTCTCAAAACCCTATCTATAACTTCAACATTGAGATAGAGAGCTCTTTTTCATAGAAAATGCCAATCATGCATTCAATTCTAGCTTATCCAAATTCATGTATGTGAGGTTTAATTGAATGTCAGTTCAGTTCTGTTGCTGACGCTGGTTAAAATTTTTGTTGCAAAATCTCAAGTGAAAGGCCACGATTGACCTTTTGCTGCAATTGAAGTAAGTGCCAAGTAGCCTGATATGTTGTGAAGTGCAAAATTAGATTTTCATTTCAAGAATTTGACCATTAATTTCTCTTCTTCCTCTAGGAGAGCTTATATTGAAAGCCTGCCAGTGTTTTTGACAATCGAATTATGGGCAAAATATGCTGGGTTATTTCAGCATTTATTTTCTTCATGGATAAGGGCGAGTTGGTTAAAACTACAAGTATCGTATGTTTCCTAACTGATGTGTTAAAAGATAGTTGCTGGATTTAATAATTTAATAAATGAGCTTTTGGGCTTTTGGCCCATTACGATAGAGATTGTTAAAACTGACTTATGGTTATCAGTCCATTAAAGAGATTAAGGTTATGTCTTTGCATAATAATAAGTTTTGTCGTCATGAAAGAAAATGAGATAAAAAGTTCAAGAAAAGAGACAAATTGAGAAAAGGAGATTATCGAGAATCGTTTCTACATAATTGATTTATGGATAAAGGTTGATATTCATAAACTCTGTCTTTGTATTAAAATAAAATTATGATCATGATTTAATATTTGTGAGTTCTAAGAATTTTTGGATCCTATTATGTTTATGAAAATTATGTTTACATGTGTATGAGAGCATAGTTAAAAGAAATTCGTTGTTCTCTTTTAATTGCTTACATGGTCACTATAAACAACCAAAACTCCATCTTATTTCCTGTTCCATTTTTGGCCTGAAGCCATAATTACAATGTATCTCATCTGCAGGTTACGAGTTTATTGTGGTTGAATGTGGGTAATCGATGTGATTTGAATTGCCAAATTATTGTTATAGCCTATTCAAGTTATGCTTGATGGGTAATGTAAATTAGCAATTTAAGAACATAGAATTTAGATAGGAGTTAAATAAATGAATATACAGAGAGGCTGATCTATATGTAGTCAATTATGACTCTAAACTTGAGATTTGGAGAATTTCAACACAGCAAGTAGGCCTATTTCGGTAGTTCTTTTCTATTGCTTAGCTGAAAAAGAAAACTAATTAATTTTGGAGTTGATTGATTAGTATAATCAACGAAACATAGAAAACTATGATCCTTGAGCAGGTGAAATTACATGGACCTGTTATAGATTGTCGGCCACAGGTAGAGATGTGGACGGTGGGAGGTTTAGGACCACTAGGAAATGCGTTCAATTCAGCTATCAGAAATTCAAGTTAGGCTTTTAGGGTAACTGCAATCTTTGGACAATAAAGGAAAAACAGAAGACCAAGCGCAAGAAAACAACATCAAATGCTAACTAGCAAAGGACGTTGTAATGAGCCTATCCTTGACAAAGAAAACAACTGTGGTCTTGGAGAATCTTTCCAACAATAGTATGTCTAGTTTTGAAAAGTAGTTTTTAAGAGAGTCCGATCCATTACAAAAGTTTATTTTTTAATTAAATACGTAAGGTACATGATTCTAGGTCCATCAGCTGTTTTAACAATTATGCTCGGAATTTACATTTTAGTTACGGTTACTAGCGTTGTAGCGATAGTGATAATCATGTCTTATAGTTGTCATAAACTCCATCGTAATTATAGTAGTTATTGTGAGAATCAAGTTCAAGACTAGACCAATAAAATTAAACTTGAAATCATCATTCAATAGACGTTTTGACCCTTAATCTCTCAATACACCAGTGCTCTAGTGAAAACCACTTATTACTTTTCGCTCTGCAACCAAATGGGGGGATTAAAACTTAAATGACTTTTACACAATGGTAGCCAAGTTTAGTCCCTATCAAGCAGCGGACACTGCCCATAAATCATGTACCACATGAATATATTCTTCACCCTAAGAAATTAGGTCCTATCTTTTTAGTGAATCAAATTCCGGTGAGAGTAGTCTTCACTTTCTGCGCCTAATAAAATTTGATGATTGAATGATTCAAGAAAGAAACATGAAGGTGACACGAAGTTTGAGTATTGTTCAAAGGGTAGAAAAAGAAACTATCAAGTCAGATAGCTTTTGCAATTTAGGTGAGGCTTGGAAAGCGTCACATTCTAGGAGGTTATTATTGAACAGTCATATGGAATGTCCCTTGCTAAAACAAGGTTACGCGTTCTCCTCTTTTATCTTGCTCAACCTTCCACTTACTGCATCAGGAATTCCCCCACCGGTTTATTCTCAAGGAAGTCATGGAATACAATTTATTATTCTTCGTTATCCAAGAGATTAATTATATCAAATGCATCCTGATTAAGGATTGTTATTCCTTCTACAGTTTAGCCTGTTTCGGCTAGATTTGTACAAAGACCGAGAGGAGCTTAGAAGTTAGCGTCGATGACTTAAGTGATGCTTCTCATTTTGACAACTAAGAGTTCTGTGATGGGTTAAGCTCTTTCATCCACGTTAAGGTTTGGATGATTCTAACGAAGACACGTGTGAAATCGATATTATAGATTTTTCCCTGAAAAAAAATATATCTCAAAATGTGAGTTGGTGAAGGTACGTACATGTAGACAAACTGCCTTTAACAGACATAAAAGACATTGTTCCACATAAATAATTAAGAGTAGACAACTTTAATTTATAAGAAAACTTGTAATTAATTGAGTGATTTCAAATAATACTTGTATTAAATTAAAATATGTGGCTTAAAACTCTTGAAACTATATTTTTTAAAATAAAGTTTGAATCAACTCTATTAATTGAGGAGACACACGAGTCTCTTGGTTGATCGGATTGTCTCTTATATTTACCTTTTATTATTAGAATTCAATGAACAAAATTTTGTATGGCTAAATGCATTTCGTCTACAACAGTCTATTATGACTAAGAACGAGAGGAGCATAAAATGAGTTATAATTTAATTGTAAAAATAGCATTAAGAAGGTTCGTGAGATTTTGTGATTGTTGAGTTTTAATTGAAATTTGAATGCTAGTTATAGTTATTTGAATTGAAAAAGTGAGCAGTTAAGATATAGAAATATGTATCTTGTAGAATTCCAATGCTTGTGTGCATTTGATCCAAGGGTGAGTGAATGCCTTGTTGGTAGTTATCTAGATTAGTTGTAACTACTTGCTCTTTGCCTAATGATAAAGAATGAATAAAACATTTAAATGAATAAATTACAATTATATTTAAAATTTTATTTGATTTTGTCGTATTAATTAAAATTAGTAATCAAATAAAATGGCATTAATCTTTTCATTAATGTTGCTGAGATTGATCTCCACGTAAGACTGGATTCATTATACATAATCAATCACGTAGCATGTACATAATTATATTAAAATGTTTCAAATTGAAATGATTAAAACCGAAAATAAGGAAGGGTTGCTTAGGCCATCCTTGCGCCACACTTTGAAGCCTTCATTTGTTGAATCCTTCGTACATATATATATATATGTAAAATGAATGAAATATATCAAAACTATTACAAGCGTAAAAACATTACAGAGATGATCAACATATATAATTTTTGTTGAGTCCTTCATATTTCTCGGACGTGTAAGTGAGAACAACTAAAAATTATAAAAATTATCCAATTCCCCCTATTCTTTAACACTTTAAATTTAGAATGGGAGAACCTACGTAACGGAAGAGGTTTTATATAAAGGTAGTGATGTGGAAGTTATTAAAATAAGTAGGTTTACTTGTTTGTTAATTGCTTTAAAAAAGTCTCTATGACCAACTATATTTTCACTTTTAGATGAAAAGAGTTAATGTATAAAGTTGTTATGGCTAAAAAAAGGACAACCATTCATAGGATACTCTAAATAATTCCAACAACATAATTTTTTGTGACCACAAAATTTGTAGCTAATGCATCAAAAACTTTATCACTTGTTATGATGTGTACATAGGAAAACTTACATTACCAAAAATTTGTTGATGCTTAGGCTTTTTTGTTTTTGAAAAATGAAAAAAGAATGAATTAATAAATAATGGAAATTACATCCCAAAAAGAGATTCGTGGGATTATCTCTTACCACAAAGATAGCACATTGGATATCCCTACAAAATTCTATTTTGTAAGTAATACACGAATTAGAGATTCAAAGAGAGGAGTAAAGACGAACTACAATCGATTGCAAAGTTCCTCAGTAAAATAATTTCTCGAATCTCATTAATAACCTCATTGATAACTGCTTCTACGGTTTTGCATTTTGATTCAAGCCTTCTTGCATTTCTTTCTTTCCAAATTGTTTGCAAAGATAGTCCCATAACCAGTAAGTAGATCATTTTGTCAGTCATAAGAATAGAAGCTTAAGTAGCTTGCCAATGAATAATGATAGAGATAGAATTATCAGAACCAGTCCATAAGCATTTTAGTTTCACTTGTTCCCAAATGAACTTAAAAACTGAACACATAAAGAATAGATGATTTCTAGTTTCATCATGTGTAGAACATAGAAAGCATCCTCTGCTTATGTAAGGTAAGAAAATCTATCTGCAGTATTAAGATGATTCCTGATAATAAGCCATAAGAGAAATGATACCTTGGGGGGAAGAACTTTGTGTCAAATGATTATGCTCTAGTCGACTTTTGGATTTCTCAATCTGGGCGTATCTATAGTAAGCCTAAGTTTTGACGCTTAGGCTTTAATGTCTCTTTAATATGCAAGTGATATCACTTGATTTATCTATTTTATAATAATTTTAATATGTTTAAATACCAAAAAGAGGTCTAAATGTGTTCATGTTCAGCCGTTGGCGATTGCAATTGCTTGTGTTATTAGCACTATGATAGTCATGGCCATTAAAAAGGGGAGAGATGACAAAAATAGGATAACTGATATATTTGAATCAGGTGAACTATTTCCATAAAAAATGGGATAGATGAGGATGGGAAGCCAGTTTATGGGTTTTAACACTTCTTTTATTTATACACTATACTTATATAAATTTTAAACGTGTGATTACATAATAGGGTCATCATACGATTCATGTTAGCAACATTAGCCGTAAAGTTATTAATAGGCTATATTTGTAGTAAATAAGAACTTATAAAAAAAGTTTCAATTTTAAAATATAATTTATCTTATTTAAAATTTTGAAATAAATTTGGAGAGTTGATTTAAATTTTAAAGGGAATGAACTGGTATGTTTGATTTTGTATCTCTTTATATTAAATTATTAAGCTTATTTATGTAAATTGGCATAATTTTAAGAAGTAATAATTTAACAAATCGAAAAAATTTAATTGTTAAACCCCTAATTCATCTTCTCTTAATTTCCTTTTGGGATGAGAATTAGAATTAAGTTATCTGTGTGAAATTATGCTTATACTATTCATGTACTCTAAATTTCAAACCCAGTAAGTCTCTCATATTATGCTTATGTTAGCCTTTAAAAGGATACTTGATTACTTGTAAGATATAACATCTTTAAAATTTAGAAATCTTATAATTAGTACTTATACTTTGATGCCCTTTAACTTGTAACTTCTATATACATATGAGACTTATCAATTTATAAGATATTGTTGTGTCTCTTATTTTAATAAGAAATATAATCGATTACATTAACAATTTTCAAGAAGAATTATATAACCACCACAAATTATTTAACCTATATTCTTTAAATTATATTACAACTTAAAAGCTTTAAAATTCTAAGTATATATCAATTAGGTGGTACAATAGGAGCATGATTTTTTTTAAAATTCAATGACATATTGTAAAATTAAATACAATGAGATCAAGTACCAAGCATATTTTGTAAAATGAAGATGGAAGTTTTTAGTTTGTTGATACTATAATCTAATTAATAAATATTTTTATCAAATTGATAAGTAAAGATGTAACACAATCTAAACAATTATAGATAATTGATTAGAGTTCTTAATTAATTATTTATTTGAATTTATATGTGAAATTAGTTATTTTAAGTGAATTTAAAAAAATTTGAAATAATTAAAGTTTGAAAAAATTGAATCTTAAGGTCAAAAGGACTGAAAACGAAGCATCTAAAATGTATCAAACCCTTTTAATTATCTTATCTTGATTAACCAAGAAATTTCTCATCAAAAGTTACAAAAGCGATAACTTGGATAACTAAGAATTTTTATCAACTTGAAACTTGATTGACTAAATATCATGCTCTTTAAATTCCTAAAGCTTTTTTAGTTTTATTTATATGGTACTTCTTTTAATGTTAATTTTTACTTAGTTGGTATATGATATTGAATTATTTCATTTTAAGTAAAGAATAGAAAGAGGAGTAAAAGAAAGAAGACTTATGGATTCCAAATAAATGATAACAACAGCCCTATTCTTTCATCATCGAAACCACCTTATAAATCTTTTCTTCTTGAACTACCACGAGTCTTCTTTTACCTTCTTTAACTTCCATAGCTTTTCACTTCTCAATCATTTTTGCTTCTTAACAAGCTTCTTATTATAGTTTTCATCTTTCACCACCACTTCTTCTACATCTAATTGTGAAAGTTTCATCCTTTTATGTAAGAAGGAAATGCTAGTCTTTTCCCCCCATATATAACCCGACACCTAGTTAGCTTTTCCTATTTTTAGGAATCACTTTTCAAACCTGACCTTCCTAATACCTGAATCTTGTATACAGTAGAAAATGTCAAACTTAATTATTCCTAATAAATAAGGTGAAAATTCATTCCTAACCTTTATAACATGCCACCTAAACCTTTAGCCTACACTTCCCTTTCCTAGATAAGCCCCTATCCAGCAACTATGACTCCAGCTATTAGCCTTAGAATGATATAAAAATAGATGGTTAATGAGATTGGAGGTTACAATTCGGAGTTTTGCCCACCTAATATAATAGAGGGGAGAAGAGTGGTTTTCCCAGTTATGCAAACATGGAAGCAAGGAGCCAGGAGCTGGACCTCAACACTGGTGGGCTCTTTCATGGACAAAATACTTCCTTTCCCAACAAAAAGCAATTGGGCTATGAAGTAATGCAAAAAAAAGGTCTAATAAAGGTGCTCTTATCAGAGGAGGACCTAATCCTCTTCAAATTTTCAACAAAGTCTGAGGCAAAAGGGGTAGTTTAGGTAGGTACATAGCATATGGTAAATCAGCCCCATTTTTCTTTAGGTACAGAAACCATGGTTGAAATTAGAGATTTTAAGGTAAGAAAAGGTCCCATTATATGTGAATTTTCATAATACGCCTCTAGAGTATTAGATCACTATAGGCTTGATTATATTTGCAAGCCTTATAAGCAAACCTATATGTATGAGAGAGAACATGAACATGAGGAGAAGAGAAAGATATGCTAGGATGAGTGTGAGTATAGAGCTAGGTAAAGACTTAAGACTACCTAAGCAGATTCCAATCCTATGGATGACAGAGAAGGAGATAATTGAAGACATAATAATGGTATCTTATTAATGGAGACAATCTTTAAAGCAACATAGTGTAAAGGGAGATTATATGGAGTTGATGAAATTGGAAGCTAATAAGGTAAATAGCCAGGGAAGAGAAGGCAATGAGGTTGTGATAGGAAATGATGCAGCAATAGGAGAGTAGAAGAATGAGGAAGCCTCAAATGACTTAATTAACTTTAAAAGGGAAGGTCATGGATAATCAAAGAGAAAAGGAAGTAAAAAAGAATGAAAAGGGGGGGTCGAGAGACAGACAGACAGAGAAATACAAGTTGTAGGGGACATCTCTTAATAAGTTGAACAAATATCATCAACTATCACAGTTATGGCAAGGATGGGGAACCATGGAATAATAGAAGAAAGATTTAAGAATGACAATATAAGAAAATTTAGGAGGAAGAAGAAGTCTAAGGTACAACCAACTTGATAGGTCTATATTATAATATGTTTTCTGGAAGTTTAAGTATGTTTTTAAATATTTTCTTAGATGACAATCATGTGTTTAGGACTCAGAATTGTGTTCTTATGAGTGTTTGTATGTTTTATTTGTTTTATTGTGTTAGGGAAACGATTTGATCCTAATATTACATTTCAAGGTTGTTTGATGTGTTTTTTGGTGAGTGGAAACAGGAAAAAATGAAGAAAAGATGGAGAAGAAGAATTCAGATGAAATCAAGGCATAAAATGGAATGATTGAAGCAAATTTGGAGATACACGATCATGTATAGTGATCATGTAAGTCATTGTAAACGTGAAAAGTTTTGAAGATATTGTTTATGTTCGTGTAAAGATACACACTAATGCATATTGACATACACAATTGTGTATGTGCCCATGTAAGTTTTTGCAATTAAGTGAAGTTGCAATTTAAAGAGAATTTTGAGATATATAGTCACTTATATGGTTGTGCAAGTGACCGTGTATGTTCCAAAAAACCTAGTTTTTATTATAAAAGGATATTATGAAGGCTACACAAATACGAGGCAAAATTTAGAGTTGACATAGACATCAAAAGAAGGAAGAAAAACAAAAAAAAGGCTACACATCATGAAAGAAGAAGATCAAAAGTGGAAACATTAAGATCATCTCTAGCTTTCTAGATTTTCCAGATCAAGGCTTTAAGTTGATTTCATGCTTTTCTCTTCTTCTATTTAGTTTCCTTGTATGCTAAATCTGAATAGTTGTGTTTAAAACATAAATACAAACTGCTAAATCTATATTAGGGCTTTATTCTTGAATTGTTTTGTATAACTTTTACCTTGTTGAATTCAATAAATTACTGCTTTGTGATATTTGTTGTAATCATATTTGATTTAAATAAAGAGATTGAATCAAGATATTTATGTTAAGTTGCACAATAAGAGTTGGTACCTTAATGGACTTACAAATATTAGTTTAATAAGCAATTAAAGAGATATACCAATTGAGAGTTAATTATCCTTAGGATTGTTTTAAATCTAATTAAGAAGTTTAGAGTAGTTTTAAGAAATTAAGAGATTGCAACTCAACTTTTATCAATTTCAATTTGTATTCCTTGATTAGATCTCGAGAAATGGTAATCAAAACCTTTGGATATTTAGCATCAGGAACTTTTGAATTAACAAGGTGAAGGGAAGACAAAATAAGGATAAAATAATCCCTAAGTTTAAATTATTGAGTAATTTCAATTTCATTTTTTATCTTTTATTTATTTAGTTATCAAGTTTTGTTAGTTTACTTTAATTTTTAGTTAATTAAATATTTTTTTACCTTATTCAAAGTGCAAATCAAATTTTTAGGAGACTATATTCAATCCTCATGAGATTGACATCAGTTGTACTACAATATACAACTTGTACACTTATGATTTTGCATAAAACAACAAAATTGACCTAGCAAATACTTCATTTTTAAGTATACAAGCATCACTATTAACTATATTGATCCCTAACAAACACATACTTGCCATTTAAGAATTAGAGAAACTCACTAGAAATGCCCACTCTTTGGTCCCTATTAATTGTGATATTAACATTAGTTATGCCTATATTAGTGGTTTACTATACTACCATTCTCCTTCTTAAGAGAGGATTTCCTTTAAAGAACTTGTAGATTTTGTTAATGTCCTCGATTACAATCCGAAACCAATAAATCAAGATTTCAGACAATTCTAATGCTATAAATGATCTTCATAATCCTCTTTTAAAGGCAATAAGTTCTTTCATACGGAGCAGACTAATAGCTTTGTCAATCCTCTATTTATAAAGAGCATATTAAGCCTAAATTAAGTAATGCCTTGAAAATTGCCACTAGGAGGAAATCAAATAGAAAGTAGAAGGGTCTAAAATCATCACCATAATAAAGTGACGATTAGTACTAGTAATTCTAGTTTTTTTAGGATTGAAACGTATTCTTTAGTGATTGCTATAACTACATTGTGCACTTATAGTTAAAATATAAATCATTACCACTATACAAAAAGTATGATCACTTTGCAAAAAAAATACCATCAAGTTATCACTCATATAAACAATACCATGCCTTTTTATAGAAAATACCAATATAGTAAACAAATAAGTATCACCTTTATTTTAATATGTAGATATTATATCTTACTGTAAATAATACCATGATTCGATACAAACAACACTAGTACTCCTTATAAATAATATTATGCCTCTATTTAAAAAATATTACTATAGTAAACAAATAACTACCGTCTTTACTTTAATATGTATATACCACATTTGACTGAAAATGATATCTTGATTCTATAAAAACAATGCCATCACTCCTTACAAATAATACCATGCCTCTGAAAAAATATTATCACAGTAAACAAATAAGCATCATATTTTCTTTAATATGTAAATATTACATATGAGGATAAGAAATACCATGATTCCACACAAACAATACCATACCTTTATATAAAAAATAGCATCATAGTAAACAAATACGCACCCCCTTTACTTTAACAAGAAAATACCACTTCTAAGTGGAAATAATACAGTGATCCATACAAATAATATCATCATCCTTACAAATAATATCATAACTCTATGCAAAAAATACCATCACAATAAATAAATATGTACCACCTTTACTTTAATATGTAAATATCATATCTTAGTACAAACAATAACATGTTGTACTTGAACTACTATTAAATGGTAGCATATTGAGAGAGATTAATAACACTTATATATGTTTGATTCTAAAAGTCTCTAACCTTCTCATATTACTTGATTATATACTTATTTTTTGTAATATTTTGCATAATATCATGACTAAGATGCCTGCTACTAGGCTTAAAAATCCTTCAAATTCATTACTAATCTATATCAAAAGCATTTCTAAAAGGTAGAAACATTAGGGACAATATTTTATTAATTTATTAGCTACTCAAAGATTACCATAGGAGTAAAACAATAAGGAGTTGCTTGATTGAAATAGATATACACAAATCTTTTAATATTCCTTCATCTTGGAGGATATAAAGGTTATGGGATTCTCAAATCAATTCATTAAATGGATTGCAATGTGCATCATAACCACCTCCTTTAATGTATTGGTAAATGGAGAAACCACTAATATATTTAAAGGGGGAAGGGTTAAGATAGGAGGATACTTTATTCCCCTACCTATTCTCAATTTGTAAAAGTGCTTTATAGAATGATCAATAAGAGTATAAGAACAAAAACTTCAAATTCCATCACGATTGCAAGATGAATAGAATATTTCACCAAACATTTACAAAAGATGTCTTAATTTTATGTGTAGTTGATGTAAAATTAATCGAGGTGCTAATGGATGCAATAAATCAATTTAGTGATATGACAGGTATTAAATGAAATATATAAAAGAGATCCATCTTCATTTTAAGGCCTAATTAATGGCAAACTTAAGCTCTAGCTTCCCCTGCTACATTGAAGCTAGAGAAACCCCCTTTTAAGTATCTAGGAGTGCCAATAACAACCATCAAGGTCACCATTAAAGATTTCTTGCCTCTACTTAGTGCAATTCAAAAGAGATAAGGATGTTGGAATAATAAAAAAAATTTATACGCATGAATACTTCAACTAGTGACATCTTTTTTTAATAATATACATATGTAATGGATATCTAATTTTTCTTTACCCTGAAGCATAACCATGAATATAGAAAAATCCATTAAGAATATCCTACAGATTAGTTACCATAGCAATCACATACATAACAAGACGAAGTGCAATAAGGTGTGTTATCCCAAAAATGAGGAAGATATAAGAATTCACTCCATCGAAGCTAACAATAACATATTACTTGCAGAGAGGATATGGAAATTATTGGTGGACAAAAAATCCTTATAGGTTAAATGGGTTTATACCAATCACCTACTGGGAAAAAACATCTAAAGCTTTAAACCACCAATTAATTCATATTGAGCACTCTAACAGGTGATGAAGCTAAAGAATTAGTTGCATCAGAATATAATGAAGCTCATTGGTAATAGAAATGATACGTACTTTTGGCATGATAATTATCATAAGTTTAGACCATTGCTTAAGCTCCCACACTACCAACAGCTCAAGCATCTACTACCTCCTCAAACTAGGGTGAAAGAGGTGGTAAATGGTGGAGAATGGACCTATTAGCTTCCGATCTTTAACGAAATCATGGATAATGTGCATAATTGCAATCCTAACCTAACAAAATAGGATTCAATACAAATATACTACTATAAATGATCTTTATAATCCTCCTTTAAAAGGAATAAGTTCTTTCATACAGAGCAGACTAATAGCTTTGTTATTCCTCTATCTATTAAAGAGCATATTAGGCTTAAATAATGTAAAGTCTTCACAATCGCCACTAGGATGAAATCAAATTGAAAACATAAGAGTCTCAAATCGACCACTTCCAAATGAATATTCTCTCATAGAATGGTAAAGGCTTAATAGACCTAATAAATGACAATTTTTTCTTGACTATTTATATAGCATAAAATCTTTGCTTAATGGTCCTATAGAAACTGTGTTTAAGGTAAATAATTGCAAAATCCTTAGCCTTTTAGGAAAGCACTAGATTTTTATCTCCAATCACCAATCACATTATAACGGTAGGTTGGTGATTGCTTCTGAAACTGATAGGATCAAGGTGATTCATTATATTATTAATGATAAATTTATCCACTTATCAGTAAAATTGCTGCAAGAGAATGTCCATTTCTAAGTCATTTTTTTTATTCTTTTAACCTTACCTTTCATAGGATTCATTAATGAAGTGAGTTAAAGGTAATTGGATCAATAATTAACTCTCAAAGTATCCTTAGAGATTTCAATAGTATCATTCATCCCTTAAAAGCTTAATGAAATGCTTGCCTTAGTAATTACTTTGATGATTTTTGTAATTGTGCTAGTTAACTTCAGGTAATGGAAGGAAACTTCTTCGCATGGAGTAATAAACAAAAGAAAAGATATCTATTAAGAAATAAGGTAGATATGACTTTAATTAATGCTTAAGATAGATATGACTTTAATTAATGCACAAAAGTTCACAAATTTTCCTAAGATTAAAGCCTCATTCAACAATCCTCTATTCTTTAATCATACTTCTATTATGGTTTATAATATCTTCAACACACAAAATGAGGAAACATCCTTTTAGTTTTAAAAACTTCTTAACTGAAGCGGAGGGATATGAAGAAACTATCGCCAAGGGGCTTAGCTTTGATCCGCAGGGGCATAATTTTTATAGATGGGACAAAGAGCTGCTAAGCTATTGTAACTTATTAATATATCTGTGGCTAAATGAATATGAGAGCATCACAAAAAAGTACTTATTTCATCACATTAATTAATAATTATACTTAGTATAGTTATATTTATTTGATTTCTCACAATTTAAAACATTCTATTATTTCAAAAAGTATATGAATTTAGTTAAAAATTAATAAGATAAATCCAATTAAAAATTTAAGAATTGATCAAGTATAAGAAGAGTTATTTAATTAATTCAAGATGTCATGTGATGAAAATTGAACGGATAGCTAAGGATTATTATATGAATTGACCAAAAAGATAGTGGTGTAAAGTTGAGATATAACACTCTTCTCATAGTTAGGTCTATAACAACATAAGCAAATTTTCCTATCACGTATTAGGTGATGTGGCATGATGATCAAATATGTATTTGATAGAGTGACTATGAAATTATCTCCTAAAACACTATATGAAATATAAACAAGTAAGAGATATTATTAACCATATCTAGTTTCTTGAGAATGTGTTTCTTACCTATATTTACAGTCCCTCTTACAAGTATGTGAATTTAGGATCCAAAAGGAAGAAGGAGAGTATCTTTAAAAGATATTGTTGAACATTTCGAAGGGTATATGTTCAAAGGTGAACAAGGTAATAAAAAGAAATTAAATTTGCATCACTAGATATCTTATTCTTAAATAATGATTTCCAAAGCAAGAAAAGATAGTTCAAAATATATCTCTATATAAGAGACTGAATTAAGATGATCTTATAAGACAATACCAATTAAATGGTATTCATCCAAGTGGGAGCAATTTAGGATATGATGAATTGGTTTATGAGTAATGACAATTACAATCCGGTTGGAGCTTTTTATCACTTTCTAATTTGAGTGAGAACAATATGAATGTAGAGAGATTCGTTTCTTGGAATTTTCATTATAACCATATTCTAACTGAATTATTCCTCATACAATGTTGACATTGAAAGGAATAACTTTTGTGGTAGTTCTAAAAGAAAATAATAAGTGGAGGAATATAAAAAGACTCCATCTTGTCTTATTAAAGATAAATGAGTTATAAGAATAAAAGAAGAATCAACTTTAATAATGAGTTTTATCAATCTTTTGAAAAGACATGTAGCCATCAAGAACAAATGTGGTCTTCAAAATTTAAGTAAAAGACTAATGGTAGCTTTGAAAGATACAAAACATGTTTATTGGTAAAAGGATACACACAATTGAAGAGATTGACTATGTAATAAATGATCTAGAGTATGACATACTAATTCCGCTTAAAGATTGATTCATTAGTTGAGAAGTCATATATTCTTAGCTATATTCTGGTTGCACGGGATATTAGACAAGTATGAGTAACGTAAATTTATTTTCTTTTTGTTCAATTAACTTCATTATGTTTGAATAGTAGATAATGGATAAGCATACATTATAAGTTAATAATATGAAATCTTACAATTATTAGAAAATCATATGTAAGATATAATTTATCATAAAGACAAGAATTAAAAAAGAAAAGTCTCTTATAACGCAAATTAAGGTAAAAATTTATAAATAATTTTTATTCAATTAATCAATGATACGATTATATTTCAATCGTATCATACCCGCAAATAAAATTTTCGTACAGTATTATCACAACCTCCATGTATTTGATGAAACTAGGTCCCAAGTCTGGAAAATGCTTGCGTAAAAAATATGTTGACAGAAGGAAACTAAAAGATTAATGATTGCAAGGATGTCACCTTTGTAAAAATAACTCATAAGGGAACACTTCACAAAGAAATTTAAGGGCTACATACGAATGGAAAATGAACGCGTGATCCATCCTTCGTTGTTTTGATGGATACTAGACCTGGCATTCTTTTAGTTTTAAAAATAAATAAAATGGGACCAATGTGGAAGTCAACTGATGGGAAGTATGGAGCTTTTGAAATTAATAACAGTGATGTGTTCATTCTCACAGAGAGAGCAGCACGTAATCTTTCCTATCAAAATTTCTCGAGGATCCCTCAAAAACATAATTG
>JANQAP020000551.1:4886192-4896691 GCA_026874005.2 Erythroxylum coriaceum | reverse complement strand
AATGTATGTTTTAAGATTAAAGTAACGACCTACTTTATTCATTAAAACATACGTGATTCCATATTCATTTAATAGTGTCATTATCAATAGTCAACTACTATCATGATATGAAACTCATCATTCTCTTGAAGTAAACTCCTTTACTTATATGGAGATAAATCGCAAAGCTTTTCTAATTACATTCGAATTATGACATTTGCATTGCACGGGGTTCTCATTAAGTCAGCTATCATTTAGTGCACATTTTAATTATCTGCCTTTTCAGCGAAGCTTCAACGGTAACTCAACACACGACCTATCTTATAACAATGTTTCTAAAGTGTTCCTTGTCTAACACCCCTCCTTTTAATTTTCTAGTCCACCATCCTTGAATGAAAGAAATCATTAATTTCTTCTCCAATAAGTTCTAAAGATGAGATTTCTTGATTGGTTATTCAATTACGATAGTGGCTACTACCACCTAATTAATCATGTCACTAGGAGTAGTATGTCAAAAGGAGAATAATATCTAATATTTTTAAATATACTTCAAAGACATTATAAACATATAAATTTAGGTTGGAAAGAAAAATTTTGGCTAAGATCATTAACTTTTCAGATACTACTAAAATTTATAGTTATTTTTTATTCAAAATATTAAGGGTGTGCTTGGTTCAGCTACGAAAATAGTAATAAGAATTATAATTAATATAGTGAGGAATGGAAATATATATAACTTCCATTTCATTCCTCGCTATATTAAAAATATGAAATATTATCTAAAAAATAGATATAAAAATTACTATTCATCTAATCATATTATACAAGAATTATATATAATAACTAATCCAGAGAATAGAGCGAGACTCCGCACCAGCTCGGGCCTAGCAATAATTCAGGCTCCACGGTCGACGCTTTAGTGGTGGTCAGGAGGAGACTAAGATTGAGGTTTTCGGAGACAATTTGACTGGGCTGAGCCCATCAGATCAGTTCAGCTATACAATTATTTTCAGCTCTGAATGGGCAATGTACAGAATTATATTGGGCTTAGTGAAGTCCGGCCTAATTCGAAAGTAAAATTAGTCGAGGCCTGATCATCAGCGTCAAAAAGCGGACACGTAAAGCTCTCCAATAATAAACGTCCACGATCGCCACATCACCAGCTCCAATTTCATTGGCCAAAGCCATCCCTCCCCTACATCTCATTGGTCCACGTCACCAACTATGACATCTTCTCTTTTAGTTGCACATCCTCGAATAACAGAGATGGAAGCTTCAAGACTCGAACCCCAGCACCCTATAAAAGCCCCCCAATACCCATTTTCTATTTCAGCGATATTCAGATCTCATTTGAAGCTCATTTCCTGCACGTAAGGGCACTTGTGCACTTGTTAGCAAATATAATTTCAGAAGAACAAACAAGTGTAGTGTGTATCTAAGGAGTTCGCACGTGATGGCTGGCTCGTGGAGAGCAAGCGGCGTGGTTGTGGCAGCTGTCGTTTTCTTCGGTGAGTATTTGATTTGCTTTGTTTTGGAAGAGAGAGAGATCACAGATCTGATGTTTATTTCTTTCCGAGTTTTGGAGTTGCTGCTTGTATTTTAGATAATGCTGTGGATCTTCATGTAGAAAATATTGAATTTGTTAGATCTAATTTGACTTGTGAAGTTATTTTAATTTGATATTAACTTGTTTTGGCTTGTAGTATTAGTATGATTGGGAGTTAGTTTGTTTAATTTTAGCATCAAGTTAAGAATGGGAATCATTAATGAAGATGACAAAGATCAGATTTCATGGAAGGAAGGCGTTTATTTTGCAAGAGCATGAGTATTTAATGCTTTTTTTTTTTATAGAATCTGTAATGTAATAACAAGGTGAAACTTTATTTTAGGATGTTTATTTGCGATATCCATCGCTAAAGAAGAAGCCACCAAGCTAGGAACGGTTATTGGGATAGATCTGGGTACCACGTATTCTTGCGTTGGTGTATACAAGAGTGGACATGTTGAGATCATAGCTAATGACCAAGGTAATCGTATTACTCCATCATGGGTTGCTTTCACCGACTCCGAAAGGCTTATAGGTGAGGCTGCAAAGAATCAAGCGGCTGTCAATCCTGAAAGGACTATCTTTGATGTGAAAAGACTCATTGGAAGAAAGTAATGCATTTGACCGAATAATTTCAGGTTGTGTTTTGAGTGATTAATGGAGTAATACGCTTATATATATTGTTATGGTATGACAGGTTTGAGGACAAGGAGGTCCAGAGGGACATGAAACTTGTTCCATACAAGATTGTGAATAAGGATGGTAAGCCTTATATTCAAGTAAAGATTAAGGATGGAGAAACCAAGGTCTTTAGTCCTGAAGAGATCAGCGCCATGGTTCTTACAAAGATGAAGGAAACAGCTGAAGCATACCTTGGAAAGAAAATCAAGGATGCTGTTGTCACTGTTCCTGGTTAGTTATTGTTTCTGCATTTTTCTTTTAAGCGCCTTTGAATCGCTATCGATTCTCATTCAGTCTTGTTGTTCTGCATATAGCCTACTTTAATGATGCCCAAAGGCAAGCCACCAAGGATGCTGGTGTTATTGCTGGACTTAATGTGGCTAGAATTATTAATGAACCAACTGCTGCTGCCATTGCTTATGGTTTGGATAAGAAAGGTGGCGAGAAGAACATTCTTGTCTTTGATCTTGGTGGTGGTACTTTTGATGTCAGTATCTTGACTATTGACAATGGTGTTTTTGAGGTCCTGTCCACAAACGGTGACACACATTTGGGAGGTGAGAATGCACCTGACTCTTCCAACTCCTCAATTCTCTGGTGTACTTATGCTAATCTTTTTCTTTTTTCTTTCTTTTGGTTTAGGTGAGGATTTTGATCAGAGGGTTATGGAGTACTTCATCAAATTGATCAAGAAGAAGCATGGAAAGGATATCAGCAAAGACAACAGGGCTCTTGGAAAGCTCCGGAGGGAATGCGAGCGTGCCAAGAGAGCTCTCAGTAGTCAGCATCAAGTCCGTGTGGAGATTGAATCCCTTTTTGATGGCATTGACTTCTCTGAACCACTCACCAGAGCTCGCTTTGAAGAATTGAATAATGATTTGTTCAGAAAGACCATGGGACCTGTTAAGAAGGCCATGGAAGACGCTGGTTTGGAGAAGAAGCAGATTGATGAGATTGTTCTTGTTGGTGGCAGCACGAGAATTCCGAAGGTTCAGCAGCTCTTGAAGGATTACTTTGATGGGAAGGAGCCTAGCAAGGGTGTGAACCCAGATGAGGCTGTTGCTTATGGTGCTGCTGTACAAGGAGGCATCCTGAGTGGAGAGGGTGGCGATGAGACCAAAGGTATTTCTTTTCTGTTTTTCCAGATTTTCAGAAATTATTTATGACTTCTTTTGAAGTATGATTGATGTTACGTTTGATTTCAGATATCCTTCTTTTGGATGTTGCTCCTCTGACCTTGGGTATCGAAACTGTTGGTGGAGTAATGACCAAGTTGATCCCTAGGAACACTGTCATCCCAACTAAGAAGTCTCAAGTTTTCACTACATACCAAGATCAGCAGACCACTGTCTCCATACAAGTATGAGTTAGTTATACTTCTTATGTTTGAGATTATTGAAAATGAAGTTGAGGTGGAGCCTGACTGATCTGATTCCAGGTCTTTGAAGGTGAAAGGAGTCTTACGAAAGACTGCAGGTTGCTAGGGAAATTTGATCTCAGTGGGATTCCTCCTGCGCCAAGGTCTGCTTTATTCATTTGAATCTCTGACTAAGCTAAAGCTCCAGCACAAATAGAAATTTAACATATATCGTGTGTGACTTGACTTTAACAGGGGAACCCCGCAAATTGAAGTGACATTTGAAGTTGATGCAAATGGTATTCTGAATGTTAAGGCCGAAGATAAGGGAACAGGAAAATCAGAGAAGATAACCATCACAAATGACAAGGGGCGACTGAGCCAAGAAGAAATTGAACGCATGGTGAAGGAAGCAGAGGAGTTTGCTGAGGAGGATAAGAAGGTGAAGGAGAGGATTGACGCTCGCAACAGTTTGGAGACGTATGTCTATAACATGAAGAATCAGGTAAATGATAAGGACAAGCTTGCGGACAAGCTTGAGTCTGAAGAGAAGGAGAAAGTTGAAACCGCAGTGAAGGAGGCCCTTGAATGGATGGACGACAATCAGAATGCTGAGAAAGAGGACTACGAAGAGAAGCTCAAGGAGGTTGAAGCCGTCTGCAACCCTATCATCACCGCAGTATATCAGAGGTCTGGCGGAGCCCCAGGTGGTGGATCAGCTGATGATGACGATTCACATGATGAACTTTAAGAACTGCCCCAGGTGGTGGATCAGCTGAGGACGATGATGCACATGATCAACTTCGTCAACAAACATTTGGATGGATGGATGGATGGGTGTAGGGTAGCTGAGCTTGAGGGAGAACTACTGTATTTTTTCTGATGGCCTCCCATGTTTTTGATTTTACCTTTCCTTTTAAGAAATACATTTTACGACATCTTTTATTGCTTTTTCAAATTCGTTTCTTTCTTAGTTATTATTATTATTTAATTCAACGTGAGAAGCGAAACTGGTGGCCTGAAAAAGAAAAAAATCAGAAAATCTTTGGAACTTCCTGCAGGATCCCTTCTTCAACCAAAACGAACCTTTTGCCCTCTCAAAAGAAAGCATGGGAATTCTTTTTTGTAGTAAAAAGAAATATATGAAAGTAACTATGGGGAGGACAAGTTCAAGAACAATTACAGTTCCCATAGAATGGAAACCGGAACAGAGAGGAAGGATTGGGGGAACAAGAAGTTCAACCAGTCCAAGCGATCAACTAAAAGAGCCAGAGTGCTAAGGACCAACAACAATTAAACCGCCATTCTCTTTGCCGTGTTAAGAAATAAAGTTCTCTTTACCAATCACTACTTTTGACCACTCGCTTACAGGTGCTTACATATCTTTGCAGAGGATGAGTCGGGGGTTAGATATCCACAAACACTTATGTAATTTGTAACGCTTTTCTTCCTATTATATAAGAAAAAATTGTGAAAGTTTTTCTATTCCTCAGTTCTCATATGGAATTGACGTAGTAACTGAACGCTGAACTTATAACATCACCGGATCAACTTGCTCAGATAAAATAGATAAAAATTAAAAGTTAAGGGCATTTAGTTCCATTTCTACTTTCTCCGATAAAAAACAAAATTGTTTTGTTGTTAATTTTGGTGTAGTTATATTTTTATCATAATAATAACAATAATTATATATTATATAAAACCTAAAAAAATAAATTATTTTTAATTAAATAAATTTATTTAAATATCTTATATAATATTTATTAATAATATATTAATACAAATTATTTTATTTTATTAAAATAAATTTAAATATTTTAATTATTAAATCAAGTTTTATTTGAAATTGATATATTTTAAAGATATTTTAAATTTAATTATATTTATTAATAATTATTCAATTTAATTACAAAAATTAAATTATTAAGATTGATTAAGTTATTCATAATTCATATAAATAATTAATATATTAAATAATTAAATAATATATATTTATTGATAGTAAATTAGACTATGAAAAAACAAAACTTACTTTTTATAGTTTTCATAATTTTTGAAAATTAGAAGAAACCAAAACTAAGAATAGAAATAAAAAACTCAAACAAACAAATTTTTGCTGAAATTGAAAACAAAAACAAAAATTAAAAATTAAAACAAATAGGGTTAAACACTGCCTGATCAACACTTTTGGTGTAATGGATGTTTAAAATTTATTGAATTGTAGACGTGTTATATTATTTTAGATTAAGTTTGAAATCTAATTGAATTGTAGACAAGTTATATTATTTCAGTTCAGGTTGTAAACCTTAAATATATAAATGGCAAGTAGATATTCGGAGAATAAGTGTTTGATGGATTTAAATTTGGAATCACTTTTTTTTTTTTGGGAAAGTAAGTAATGAATTCAATTAAAAAAAGGTGGAAATTACTAAACATCCAAAGTTACAACTCTATGGAGAGGAACTAATACAGAAAATAAGTAACAACAATATCAAAAAAATTCAAAAGTAGCATCTCCTATTAAGTGTAATTTTACCTTAATATGATGAGAAATGCCTTGTTGATCGGCAGTAACCATGATTGCCATTCTTAGCTTGATGTAAAATTGCATAAAGTTGGAATCACTTGTTAAGTAGAGATATGTGTTAGTTCTTAATAACACATAAAGAGAGGTAAATTAGGTGTTAATAAATTAAAAAATCTTTGCAACTTAATAAAGATACTTGAATGGTTTTAAATTGAATAATTAAATGTATTGACGATATAATTTAAACTCAATTAATCAATAAGAACAAAGTAAATAGTATAAGGTATAGAAGTTACAAACTAATTTTTATAATAGTTCGATAAATAAATCCTATCTACATCCATTCCCTAAGTTTGTTGGGACTTTACTAATCTCTTCTTTTTATTGAAGGATGTAAACTTCCTTACAATAATCTTTGTTTAAATAAAGAATAACTGTTATACAATTTTCCTTGAAGGTGTAGAGCAATTTCAACACTTCTTAGATTACTAAAAAAAATCCCAAATGATGTTTACAACTTAAAATGAACCTTGCTTGCTCACTTTAATGTTTAAGGGCTCTCAATCAATGAACAATTAATGAATGAATGCTAGTAAATATTTAAAAAATATTGTAAATGTATATTGTAACCCCAAAATGTTATAAAGATGTCCAATAACAAAATTTGCAAGTATTTATACCAATACTAGCTCCAAAATATTGTTAGACACAAAGCTAGTCACTATAACAACCAGTAATAGTGACAATAGTTATCAATATGTCATATTGATCGATCAATATATCAACCATTATCATTTACAAACTTATAGTACACAATTTTTTAAAATTCCTGACACATTGGTTGATTATACCCAGACAATGGTTAATATTTCATACAAACTCACAACACACAACTTTCTTAAACTCTTGAAACATTGATTAACCATACATAGATATTGGTTGACCAATGTCTTTAGAAATAACACATTGGTTAACCACATCTATATATTGATCGACCAATATGTTTGAACTAGTATATTGTTTGACCATATCTATATATTGTTAAACTACACTTATATATTGGTCGATTAGTGAGTCAATATATTTTTAAAGATCTTTCAAGTTCTTGTAAAGATCATTCCACATTTCTTTGACTAAAACTTGATCTAAAATCATATCAAATATTCCCCAAAGGGCATCTAAAAGATCAAGAAGTTTTTCTTTGAATTAAAACCTTAATTCTTATTAATAATAGAAAGTATTTATGTATTAAATTAAAACACGGTATATTTATGCATAAAGAGCCCTTAAAATATTAAAATAATTAAGTAAGAGATACAAGAAAGATAGAAATAACTTTGTAGACTTATTGTGCTTTAATCTTCCTTGGTTTTGGTCTTCTTCTTGATTTGAACGCATTTGGTCTACATATAAGTGTTTCTTGATTTCATTTCGTGTAGCTTTCTTTAAAAACATTAAAAGATAAATCATTATTAGTGATTATGCTCTGTTATCGTCAAAACATGAATTATAACCTCCTTTGGTTCATTAATCCTCCCTTTTTGATGATAGTAAAATCTGTTGTGATATTAGAAAGCCAATAATGAAATTATTCATTTAAGCATATACAATTTATCTACATCAAAACAACATGAATATTTAATTCTTCCTTAATTCACACATTGCAAAAAGGAAATCTTAAAGGCTAAGAAATAGGTCATTTATCATTCATATACATGTACAGTTAAACAAAATAAGAAAAAAGTTTAGTACAATGAAATTAAGTTTAGTACAATGAAATTAATCATTTATAACAATACATCCAAAATTAACCAGTAAAGACAAATATAAAGCCAAAAAACATCTAAATGATCCAATTGAAATCAATTGCTCCCCTAAAATACATTTAATATCACTAACCTTCTCTCCCTTTTTTTGGAAGCATAAAAAAGGAAATCAACTAGATAAGGAGGAAACCAAGAATTATTTAATGTGAACAAGTCAATGTTATCTTTAACATAAACCAAGTCCTCAATGCAGTTTTAACATTACCTCAAAGTAATGATCTAAGTTACAAGAGCATTGAGGTGAGAATACAATATAGAATCATGATGTGATATGGAGGTGGGAGCCTTTTCATCTATAGGCAACTCAATCATATGACCCATAAGAGACTTATGAGTACTAACACCATATAAAAGAGCCTTAAAATTTGACTATTGTTGCATCTATGCTACTTAAGAAGTCTAGTCATTTGGAATCAATTAATTTATATCCTATATGATTAAGACAAGTAGAATTGAAGAAGAAATTAAAATCAGACTCATCATTAGCAGATGTAATATTGAAGTGTTGAAAGATGAACCTAATGATGATGAAATAAAGAACGTTTGATTCTTTTTCTTGGTATTATTAAAGTTTGTCATGTTATAAAATGACCAAACATTCTCACTCATCATAAGAGAAAGGAGCCAAAGATCATCATAACCCAAAAAGTGTGAAATGCATACTAGAAGAGACAAAATTACATCGGATGAAAAAATGGTGGACATGAGGAATGACATAAGGCTATAAATATCAGATTCCTAGTAATTTCTTCCATATTATCTGATCCAAAGATAACTTTGAATCTTCTAGATATAAAGTTAGGTAGAAGTTTATATTTAGTATGGATACTATAATAAGCAAAATCTTTGGGAATGTGAATGCTTAAAATCTTATTAATAAGGTCATTGGTGAGATGAATTTCTATATCATGGACCTTTGAGAAGAGGTGGGTGTCATCACAAATGATACAACGTCTATGATTGCAACAAAAAAGTCTTACATTTATAGGACTCACATAATAAGTTTTTGTAACCAAATATTTCCATCCTTAAATAATAAATACCAAAAAAACCATATTACTTAAATTGATCTATGCAAGTAGGGGAAATCACATGATTTTCATATATGAGAGCTATAATAAAAAATGAGGTTAGTGATATTGTACTCTTCTTCATGAATATGTGGAAAAGGAGGAGGTGGAGTGGGAGTTCCTCATGCGACCTCTAAATCTTGGCAAGGTTATGGAGGATCCTACCTCTTCGAAGGAGTTCTAGAATTACGAGCTTAGTAAGGAGATATACCAATAGACTCTCTAGACATGGAAAAGGAGGTACCTTAACTCCTAATCATATGAATGGGAGTAAGAATCATAAAGGGCTTAAGAGACCTAAAAAGGTTCTAAGAGGGATAATAAAGCTATAGCATCAATTATTCAAAGAACAAAAAAACAATGTAAAGGTAAAGACATTTAAATAAATTTTCATCATCAAATTCATTCCATAATCAATCTGAAAAAACAAGGTTCACTTCATGTAGTCAAATTCACTATTAAAATGTTATGAATTATACAAGTTTGACTAAAAAGTCAAAATTACAATAATTTGAAACAAAATTGATAAAAATAAATGAACTTAATTAAGAAAACCTTTAATGTTCTTAAAAAATGTCAAAAAGTTTAATTTTATAGAAATATCCACAATTGCACTTAATTTGAAAAAATCTCCATTTTTTTTAAATCTCAAAATTTTATCAATATACCAATGTTAAAAATTTAAATTAGGGTATGAATTGATAAATTCCAACAAAACTGAATGTTGGAATAGGTTAAATATATTTCTAACAGCAATAATCAATCATCATTTTCACAAAATATGGTGCAATTTTTAGTAATTAAAAAATCAACAATTTTCAACTATCAAAAGTATGTAAAGTCAAATTAAATCAAAATTAGAGATTATATAATGCAAATAGAAGCTAAATAACCTCAATTAAACCTTCAATTTCATTAAAAATGTATCAATTTGAAGAATTAATATAAAGTAGCAAAGAATTGAAAATTTCCCAATTATGAAGCCCTAACACATCCAATTTACAATCTGATTGAATCCCTAATGCATTTTAGCATGTGATGAGAGTATTATAATGCACTTTTAACATCTATTTAAAATAGTTTGAAATTACATACAATGTAAATGTAAGTAATAATGTAATACCTTCTAAACTAGTTATTAGTGCCAATGTTTCCTCAAAATCTATGCCCTCCTCTTGACTGTACCCTCCTCTAGATACCCATTTGGTACCTATAATTTGCTGGCCTCTTAGTTTAGGCACTAAAGTTTATAACTTAGTTTTCTTAAATTGGTTCAACTTTTCATTTATAACAAGAATCCAACTTTCACCATTGAGGGCCTTTTCCATAGTCTTAGGCTCAATTTGAGAAATAAAAGTAAGGTGAAATAAGTCTATAAGATATGATTTATGGATTATCCATTGATGAATATCATTTATAACTTGATTTAGAGGTTTATTCTTCTTGAGTTTCAAATCTCTTGGAAGCTCCTAGTCTTTGTTGTTTATCTCATTTGGTTCAAAAATATGCTCAC
>JANQAP020000551.1:4848048-4864227 GCA_026874005.2 Erythroxylum coriaceum | reverse complement strand
AAAAGCTTTTAGAAGCTAGCACTTCTGTCTTTTTCCTCTCAAAGCAGTTGAGAATTGCTCTGTAGATACCATCAGAGGCTGGATGCTTGAACAGCTCGTGATTGATTACTCAGAAAAGGTTTCGAAGATTTTTCCATAGGATAACGAACAAGGTACGATTTCTAAATCGTTTATGTTTTATTCAATTTTATATAATTATTATGATCCGCTCGGAATTGGTAAAAAATTTTATTTTCTGCTACATGATTGAGCTGACAATGATCATATTTGCCACATTGATTGAATAGTTAAACTCTCTTGACGTCTAACTTGTCTAGGCTGAATTATTTGTCGTGGTTCATTTTTCCTTAATCTAACCTTTCATCTGTCCTTAATCATTTAGACACTTCAGCTTGCTTTCTTTCACAAGGACTATCATATTTTTGAGATGAAGTAGGTTGCTTTTTGGCTGAATGTTTCTTAATGCAAGACGCTTGTTACACAAATTCGCAAGGGGACTTTTCTTCTTCTGCTACAGATAAGTAATTTAATTATGTCTCCTATATGGAGTTTGATCACAATTGCTCTAGGGAGTTAGTTATATCTTTTCTCATGTTTCTTCTCATCATCTTTGTTTCGATCTGCGGTTTCCATTTATTATTGCGAACTGATTTTCTCTGGTTTCTTCACCTGCCTTCTCCTGTTGGCTCCTTCTGCCTCCTCTTCTGGGTTCCACTATGAATTCCATCTGCCTTCTCCTTTGCTCCACTATGTAGCTTAGATTCTCACATTCCAGGTATTTGTTTATATTATTCCTTCGACGCTTGATCTACTTGCTTGATCCCTTGGACGATTGCTTCCTTGAACTTTGATGCCCCTTTTTAGATGTGGTTTTAGATAGCTCTAAAACTTATGTGTAGTTCCCTGATTATCAACAGTTCTCTTATGTTTTTCACTATATGATGAATCACTATTCTCACCTCTTGCTTTATGTTCTTAAATCTTCTATTGTTTCTTTTCTTCCACAATTCATAAATCATAAGATTTATGCCTAATTTAACTATCATGTAGTCACTGCGATTATGGATTTTCAACTTTAATACCCAGTCGATAGTTTCTTCCCTAGAGGTAGGGTTGTTCCTCATATGTTCTTTATGTAGCCACAAGTGAGAAGACTGTGGTCCTTTTTTTTCAAGAAATTGAATTTGATGGTATTAAGCCAAAAGGCAAGCAAGTTACATCTTAGATGTTACAATAGGCTGGAAAAATCCTTAAGGAGCTATCTAACTAAGTAAAAAATCCTTAAGGAGCTATCTAACTAAGTAACTAGGTAGAATTACATTACAATGTTCATCCCTTTACACAGTTGAGGTGATCAAAGGTTCCATATGTTGTTGAAGTAGCTAATGTCCTCAAATATGTCCTTGAAAATGCTAATGTGGAGTCTAATTTTTTGTAGCAATTTGTTATTGAATTTTTCTTGATTCTGAGCTGTATCTTGGAAGACTTCTATTTCTCTTATCCCAAACTGCAGCTACACTGAATGTCAATGCAATGCAAAAGCACCTCCTGATAGTGTTGTTTGGATGTTTGATGGTGGAGAACCAGTTAGTTATTTCATTTCAGGTACTCGGGTTATTGGATACTAGGCAATTCTGTAGAAGTTTCCTTTAGATCTTCTTGCTACACACACACTGAAAGAAGAGATGTGACAGATTTTCTTCAGCTTTTGCATAGGATGCACCAGTTAGGCAATTGTAAGAATCTGGATAGCTTGTCAACTGTTGGAAGTTTGGATTTCATAGCCATCCATGTGATTGTGGAGCTCAAGGATTAAGATGTTTATGCCACACCACTTTAGTCCATGGAACAGTGGTGATGTTACCTCTTATGAAGTTCTTGCATGAATGATTTGTGAATTTTCCAGAACTTGTTAACCTCCATATGATCTTCTCATTATCAATACTGAGGTGAGTCTGTGTGATTTCCCCCGTGATATTGCCCGGAATAGGAATATTATCGAAAGGACATTTGTCAGTGAGAGCATTAGCAACTGTTCTGTCACTATGGATCGGTGGTTTCAGTATTTGTATAGAGGTTTGATTTTGAAGAGGCCCTGTAGACAGCCAGTTATCATACAAAAAGTTTGTCTTGTTACCATTACCAATGAGACTGATAATTCCTGAGCTAACTTTCTCTCTTGTCTTCATAATTGTTTTCATCATCCAGGACATGCCAGGTGACGGCTTGTAACTGCATATGTTGGTATCTTTAATATAATAACCATGAATCCATCTAGACCATAAGGAATGCTTATCTTTGCATAACCTCCACAGTATTTTAACCATCAATATGGTGTTCATGGTTCTAATAGAAATGAGATTAAGACCACCTTCAATTCTTGGGGTACAGATTTCAGTCCACTTGATCCTCGCATTGCCTGTGAGTGAATGTGTCCCTGTCCGTGGGAAATTCTTGAACATCCTATCTAGTTGTTTGGAAACAGATATTGGTAGGGCCATGTGGGTAGCTCAAAACACATTCATGGAGACAAGCACAAATGAAATAAGTTATACCCTACCCACTAGAGACAAGTTCTTGCTGTTCGAAAAAGAGATTCTAGCTTTGATTCTGTCAATAAGGAAGGAGTACTCCTTAAAGAGCATAATCTTGAGTGAGAGATGGGAACTCCAAGTACACCATTGACAGTTGTTGTAATTTGAATCCTGTGGGTGATCTGATGCTTTGCTCCATGCAAGTAGCTCTTCTTAAAAGGAAAATTGCTCTTGGTGCAATTTACTTCAAAGTTCAGTGAGCCTAGTGAAGATTTTGAGGGCTAACACCAAGGTTTTCATGGAAATTGAGCCTGAATTGAAGAATAGGAATTGATGGGATCATTCATCAGTTTGAAAACAATCTACAAATATCACAATTCATTTTAAACACTTTCAAAATATTCAAAATACACTTTTTACCATTTGAAACATGTTCTTGAGAACCTAAAAATTCTTTCCAAGCATAGCCCAGATCATCCAGTTCTTGCACATTTACAACTTGAATCCCATTAAAAGCACTTGCTTGCACATACGCTACCTGGTATCTTTCAGCCTATTCGTAAGGATTTCAAAGACATATCTTAAGCTTTATTTGTGGATTATACTAATCAGAAATCATTTTAAGTTTGCTCAAATCAGCTTCTATTCACTTATTCAGAGCATGTTCTCTTCCTCAATTCGCATTTGACCTAAGCTTGAACTCATGGTTTCAAAGTTCAAACCAACCTGTTTTTGTCTTCAGGCTTCATGTAAACCAGTGACTTTTGGCGTTACTTTAAAAGATTTTAGATAGACACTCGCAAAACTGAACTTCTTCACCGTTGAAAATGGTAAACTAAAAATAAAAAGGCTATATTAACAGTTGTCGTGAGATGTATGTAATACAAGTCTAATATTATTTCTTTACCTCCACTAAGCGAAGTGTGATTGTTCCAACCACATTGACACAATGAATGAGCATAACTTTACTATGCACTACTGAAATTGAAATCTCCACCTCAAACCATGATAAAGCATGGTGACCATTTATAAACACGGTAACATTTGGATAGCACTATCCCACGTTCTACAGTTTGCGATCAATTCCAAGCTTTCTAAATTCACTTCAAGTGCTATAGACATCTCTGAGATTTGGCCAGAAAGAACCTATTATATGTAAGAAGGTAAGCCTTTAACAAAAATTTAAAACTTCACCGTTTGTCTTAGTGTCATGGCAACATGCCAGATCAGAGAAACATCAGAAAATTGAGCATCTATAAATTTAAGGAAGAAAGTTCATAGGTAATTTAATCCAATTCTGGCTTGCTCTTGGTCCTTTTCATTTTGGCTTTAAATCTTGACTTTGCCATCAGAGTCTGAACAGTATTTAAGAAGTTCCCAACAGCCATTAATACCAAAAGGATCCCACATAGAATCACCTGCCGAAAACAGTTCTCATTGGCAGCCTCTTATTGGTTAATTAAATTTCTAATATTACGCTTCCCAAAACAACTCAAAAGCAGAACACAAAAAAAAGGATCTATATTATTGTGGTACCTGCCACTCAGAGACGACCCCAACAAATGCAGTCCTAAGCAACTGTAGACCAACATATGCCTCGAAGCCCTAAAATCAAATTGAGGACCAAATGAAGGTCAAACAACTAAATATCATCAAATATGAAAAAAAAAAAGATTGCGACAACCCTAAAAACAACATTATTTCAGTTATTAAAAACCTAGTAATTAATTTAACCAACAGGGAGTTATGATCATCAAACTGTTATGCTGAAAAACAGTCCAAAACTGTAGGCTAAAACTTCCGAGGATAGAACAGTTTGGCATCTAACAATATATACATTCCATCTTAATATAATGAACCCAGTAATCACTCAAAATTTACTATTTTTATATTAAGCAATTTTTTTCCTTCATATAAACCATGTGAATTATATTACAAGCTAGCAGTGGAAAAGCTTTTGCGAATACTCAAGAGCATATAATGTTACAAATAGGTAATATTCCATTTGAAGTTTAGAGTATGTTACGAGTTAGTTTAAATCACCTGCAAAATGAAGAGGATGGGGCACAATAGCCACAACTGACCATGAACACCTGCTGTTTCTCCCCAGACAACATCCATTCTTTTCGCCTAAAATAACCATAAATAGGAATCATACTCATTTAAGACATTTAAAACCCTGCACGCTAGATGCAATAAAAGAATTTGCTGCAAAAGACAGGGAAGAATTCCATGAATTCAGAGTTTCTGACATAAAATCTTGCACCTAATAGGAAACCAGAAGGGCATGTCTAAGGATAAATCAAAGAGAGAGAAAGACTTGTGTGCATATAAACCAAATTCAAAATCAACCTTTCCCAATGCAATGCGCGTATAGAGTCTCTGCCGCTGATATCTGTTCTGCAGGAGCATAGCCACTCCTTGCATCATAGCCCATTGCAAAAAGAGTTGCACTCCCCTCTGTAGAGATTGAAGTGGCCTTTAAATACAACGTTTAAGATAAGTGGTCGTTGGATATAGATAAAGCAAATGAAATTAGCATATCTTAAGAAACATAACCTGCTTTTGGGTACAATTAGGTTGTCCTTTTATCTCCCATGTAAGACTAACAAGAGCCATAAGCATGGCGCAATAGTGATGGTATATCCACCTGCAAAAGGAAGCAAATAATTCCCATGAAAACTCTCTTTCTGTTGCATTTGCATGCACTTTAATGCAAGCAGAGCGTTATTAACAATTATGTTTTCCTAAAGAAATTAATCTAATTATAAGGAAAATACACTTCCCCATAACAAGATTCTGCACCCTTCACAACAAGCCCCAAACATCACTCCCATTCCATCCCCACCAAATGATAACAAAAGCAAAGACCCAAAACCAGAGGGAGAAGAAAACACCCTCCATAACAAGCCCCAAACTGAAAAGAAAACTAAGGCTCAATACACAGACATCCTTGAAACTTTAAAGATTCATAATGCTAATACATATAATGCTAAAATCATCAGACTGTTAGGTAAGAAATATGGTTATCTTTCAATCTCTTGTCTGTGATTAATGTTCTCCTGATACTCTAAATACATTTATGCAAGAAGAAATAGAGTTAAAACTGTTTCATACCAAAAGCTGATAGTCACTTAAAATGGAGAACCTTCTGGCTAGCAATGTAGAATATGAATACCAGAATTATAAAAATGAACTGCTTTGTGTATATGTGTTCGCATCATTTAGATAACATACATATGCATTGGTTTGTAAGAGAGGGGAAGTGAGAAAAAGAGAGTTAAAATTTCATGTGAAAACAATGATCTACAATCAAGTTTCTTCCCACCTATATAATGCAAAATTCAGACCACCATTCTGATAATGCTTTATGATTTTACTATATCATTTTTAATTTTGTCAAAAAGCTCTCTTTTGCAGACAATAAAGCAAGTCTGTGAACGTGTTCTGTATTCATATCTTTTTTTAAGAGTACAAGATGTACAAACTTATAGTTATAAGACCACCAAAATGAAGAAAGAATCCTAAAAAATAAAGGTTAATTGATAACTGTACAAGAGTTATTCTAGAAACTAAATTACAACCAAACCGCCCAAATTCTAGCTTAATTGATTACAATTAAATCACATAGTCTAGGCTACTAATCACATTAATCTTGCAGCACTCCTCATTAAACTGGCTTGAAAATGTCTTCCATAGCTAACTTGCCGACTAGAAGCTCAAACTGACCATTGTGTAGTCCTTTGGCCAGTATATTGACTAAGGAATAGAGATTAACCCACTTTTTAGTTTCTGTTTGATAAAATGTTTATCAACCTCAATTGCTTCATTCTCTCAAGTAAAACCAGGTTGTGAGTAATAGAGATGGTTGCAAGCATGGGAATTTTTGGGGTGTAGTGAAATTGAATAAGATTGTTGAAGGCTTCGTGCGACAATCAAGCTTTAGTTCATCAAAGTCTAACTCCAACTTCCTTTTGGTTTTCGATTAAAAAGTCCACGCCACTCGTATTTAAATGTTTCACTTGCTCTCAATACATAAGTGTTTATCACAAGTCAATCAAAAAATGAACAAGAGAGATATACAACAAAAGTCAACTTTTTATTAATATATTAACAAATTTGATTTTTGATTAAGAAGTTCGTTTGTTTTCGAATGTCTCAAGCCACTCGTATAAAATGATTCACTCACTCTCAATACACAAGTGTTTATCACAAGTCAATCAAAAGATGAACAAGAGAGATATACGACAAAAGTGAACTTTTTATTAATCTATTAATTAATAGAAGAAACAATACAAGGGAGTCGAATTACTAGGACCTCAAAGGATTACAATAATCACCTTACTTGAAGTTCTTAACAAAAACTTTTCTACAAAGCTCTCAACTCTATCTTACAGATAATTGAATGCATTCAATGTTCTTCAAATTCCAAATGAATTGCAAAGAATAATTTTTATATAAGCTTACAAAAACTTATGGAAATTATATAAGCTTACAAAAACTTATGGAACAAGTAAGCTAACCTATCCACTCTCTCTACTAATCCATCAAATTAGTAGGAAGTTGTCACTCCACTAAATCCACTAAGTTAGCAGAGGATTAACCCTTCAAGTCACTAACTCCAATAAGATCATGGAGAACATGACATCAAATCATGCCTACTCTGTTGCTACATCATTCTAACCACTTTTCCACCAGTTTAAAAAGTGTTTCACTTTATCAGGTAGTGCTCTCACTTTTCTTTTCAACCATGTGTCACCATAGAATCGCATCTTGATAACAAGTTTGATGAGCCTTTGGTTAGCCATCTCAATTCATCTTTGACCCTTTCTTACTTTATCCTTTACATTATTTGTTCCAAACTTTCCTTTCAATCTTATGTGTGTAAGCAAATTAACTAGACAACTAAATTGTTTTGTATATTTCTACCCTGATAATGTCATTATCCAGAAGTTGAAGAGCAAGATACGATTGGAGAAGGACATGAATTAAATGGGATGTACTACTTTAACAAGTTGTAGTCAAACATTGCATGTCCAGCACCAGTCTCTCTCATAGAGATTCCTTGTCGATTAGGTCATCCATCAATGAAAAATCACAAGAAATTAATATCAAGTTTCAATTCTATTTCTAGCTTAAATTATGAGTCATGTCAGGTTGGAAAACATCAACGTACGTCGTTTTTCCCTCAAATCAATAAAAGGGTTGAGAAACCTTTTATGTCAGTCCATAAAAATATTTGGATTCCAAGTTGGGATTTCAGTATTTCATATTTCTTGTTGATGATTTCTCTCAAATAACTTGGTTATATCTAATGAAAGATCTTTTAGAGTTATTCTCTATTTTTTTGTTCTTTTTGTGCTGAGATTCAAAATCAGCTTAATAACAAATCAATATACTTGCTAGAGAATATTTCTCTAGTTTTTTTCTAGCTACTTGTAGCAACAAGGCATTCAACATCAATCTTCCTACCCACACACTCCTCAACAAAATGGGTTAGCTGAGAGAAAAAATCCAGCACATTGTCGAAATAGCTCGTATCCTTTTAATCCCTATGAATGTACCCAAAAATTTTTAAGAAGATATTGTACTTTATGTTTTCTTATCAATCGAATGACATCTTTTATGTTAATGGGTAAAACTCCATTCACTACCGTCTTTCCCTTCCAAGTTCCATTTTCTATTAATCATCGGGTATTCGGTTGTGTCGATTTTGTTCATCAGCTTCAACTTGGCATAAATAAATTAGACCCAAAAGCTATAAACTGCATTTTCTCATGTACTCCCATCTACAAAAAGGGTACAAAGATTTCAGCCATTCTTTGAATTGGTTTTTTGTGTCTACTAATGCTATATTCTTTGAAGACACACCATACTTTTCTAATGCGCAGTATGTCTGTACTGACATTAATAAGGGCATGCCAATTCCCTTGTTCCTTCCCAAATAGCTCACAATCATTTTAACCTAGATCCTAATTCTACCACTTTTGAGCTTGCTCCTGACACTAAGCCTACTCATTTAGGACGTCTATCTCATACTGATTTGCAGGTTTATACTCAAAGCACTCATCATGAAGTATGAGAAAAAGATTCATGCTCGTCACCATCATCTTCTTCGTCTTCAACTCCACCATATGATGATCATGATTGGCCAATTTCTCTCCATAAAGAAAGGTCTTGTACATCTCACCCTATCTTAAACCTTGTCTCTTATGACTCATTATTACCATCATATGCTTTTTTGTGTCCATTTTGTATTCTATACCAGTACCTAAGAATATTTAAGAAGTTTTGGATCATCCTAGATGGAGACATGCCATGAAAGAATACATGTTGGCTCTCTGAGCTAATAATACATAGGACTTAGTTACTCTTCCGCATGGTCAGACATTGGTGGGTTGCCATTGGGTGTTCAACATTAAGGTTAATCTTGACAACATAGCTAAACGTTTAAAAGCTCGATTGGTAGCTAAAGGATATACATAGGTGCATGGTAAATGTTACCTCTTCTATTATAGCCAAAATGAAATATGTTCGTGTTTTCATTGCATTGGCAACCACACATAATTGGTCTCTTCATCAACTCAATGTAAAAAAATGGTGATCTTGAGGAAATTATTTATATGGAACAACCACCAAGATTCGTTGTTCAGGAGAAGACTAATATGGTGTGCCCCCTTAACAAGTCTCTATTGGTCTGAAATAGACACCAATAGCTTAATTTAGGCGCTTTAGTACAAGGCTTATGGAGTTTGATCTACATCGATGTGATGTGGATCATTCCATGTTTTATCCTCACTCCAAAGCTACTAGAAATTTTTTGATCGTTTATGTTGATGATATTATTATTATTGGAGATGATAAAGTAAGAATTCAGTCTTTAAAGTCGTTCCTGCGACCAAGTTTCAAACAAAGGACCTTCGTTTACTAAAATATTTTTTGGCATCAAGGTGGCAAGGTTGAAGATTGGGATTTTTCTATCTCAAAAAGAGTATGTCCTTGACCTTCTAGAGGAAATAGGCCTATTGGGAACTAAGCCAATTGATAGTCCTATAAAGCCAAATGTTAACCTTGATGCTAATAAAGGAGAGTATTTGGAAAATCCTAGTAGGTATAGAAGACTTGTTGCTAAACTGAATTATTTGACTGTTATTCATCTAGATATCTCGTTTGCTACAAGTGAAGTGAGTCAGTTTATAGAGTCTCCACGAATTAGCCACTGGTTTGCAATTATCAAAATTTTGAGATATTTGAAAGGTTCATCAAGGCAAGGTCTTCAGGACCAAAATCGTGGCCATACTCAGATTCGAGGATATACAAATTGAGCAGGTTCTTATGACAGACATTCTACTTCAGCCTACTGTGTATTTATGAGTGGAAACATGGTGTCAAAGAAAAGCAAGAAGCAATTAGTTGTTGTATGTTGTAGTGCCAATTCTGAGTACAAGGTCATGGTACATGTGAGTTGATTTGGTTAAGGCATCTTCTCGGGAAACTTGGTTTTGAGCACTCGTCTCCAATGAAGTTGATGTGTGACAATAAAATAGTCATTCGTATTGCTTCCAACCCAATCTTCCATGAAAGAACCCAAACATATTGAGGTGGATTGTCACTTTGTTCAAGAAAAGCTTTAAGAAGATTGATTGAGATACCGTATGTCAAGTTAGAAGAAAAACTTGTTGATTTATTCACCAAAGCTTATAATATGTATGCTCCAGCTTAAGGTAGAGTATTAAGAAAAGTCAGACCTATATGATTTCCTAATTATTCCCGAGATGAACTTTCCTTATGTAATTAGTACTTATGTAATTGGTCCTTGCTATTTGATAAAGGCTATGAGTGTATCAAGCCCTCAATTGACATTCACTGTTACTATCTTTAATAGATGCCAACAATTATAACTAAGCTTTTAAGGCAGATTTGACTATTTCACATTACTATTTTATAAGATTGAATTTGGACAAGCATACGACCACCTTCTCACGATCATAAAAACCACACCAGTTGAGTGGTTTTTATATAAGAAAAGGATACATAATGTAGAACTTTAAGGTTTTAAATTAAAGATGGAAAAACTCTTCGTATACAAACTACTCGTCCCATAAATATGAAATAATTATGAAAATTTAACAAAGTCTAATAGTAAGTAATGTTTATGGTTTTTCTTTAGAAGCCTTGGACTTTTTTTTTCTTATTTTGGCCAAGTTTTCTTATAGGATTACTACAAATAGGGTTTTGCTAGGGGATTATAGCAACCTTTATATTTATATTTTTATTAAAGGAGGTTTTTGTTATAAACTCTAATTGTGCTAGCCATAATCGCCCTAATCCTACTGTTGCTTTGTTGAACTTGTTAAGAAGCACTTCTATATCATGCATCATAGTCAACAATTAAGAAAATCCAACATATTCCTGTCAAGCAAATTCAACTTAATTTTAGGACAATTTCCACCACTATATCCAAACTAATGTAGTCCACATTTTGGACTGCTTCATTATAATGCAGCCTTCTAAAGGTATATTATCACCTCAAGCTCTAATTCAAGCTATTAGTTGAATTTTCTTAAATTAGATTTAAAATTAGCTCACGAAATATTAACTTGATAATATATTTGAGTTAAAGCATCTCACTAGATTTTATAATTTTGAATTAGTTGAGATCAAAAAATTGAATAGTATTATAACTCCAGAAGGATGAGAAATGTGTTTAGTGATTACCATGGACGAATATCACTTCCATTAGCTCTCAATATGTTTTCTCGCAAAGCCAAACCAGTATAAAGGAACAATAGCCAAGCCTAACAAATTGACAATCAGAAATGTCAAAATATGTACATGAATCTAGCAAGAAAGGGCGTGCAACATAAGTAATGAACGGCTGGTAAATGGACATGAACCCAGGAGCATGAACATATGACAAGTAAAAATGTCTAAAACACTCAAAAAAGCATCAAAATGACCTGGTACAATTGAACTGGAAATGCAGGCAAGCAACCATTCCAGACCCAGGATCTAAGCACGAGCAAAGCCGATGGAAAAAGAAGAAATAAAAGTGCAGTTCCATCCTGATCCAACCACAGATCATAACCGTTAGCTACATATGAAGAGTCCTTTTAATTATAACTACCTTATATCAGCTTAATGCCAAAACCAAAGAATGGAAATGATATTATTTAGCAATTTGTATAAACCCAAGTAGAAAAGTGTTGTACCCTGTAACTGTTGTACTCCTCTTTAACCTTGAGTTGGACATCTTTCCGAGAAGCACGCACATTAATTGGACCAAGAAACATTCTTAGAAACCAACCTGCAGGTAGACCTACAATAATTATCAATACATGCTCACAACAAACAAATAATTCTGCTTACTCATTCCTATTCAACTAAAATCAGCAATTCCACTTTAAAATAGAAAAAGGATGGAGTGAAAACGAGAGACCTTGAGCTTTGGAAGGAAGAAAAGCAGAGACGTCTCCGTCAACGATAACACATTTGGCTCTCTGTAAATCTTCTTCCAGCTAAACATATTCACAATTGAACAAGAATAACTATAATCAACATGAACTACTATCAATAGAAGCAACTTCATACGGAGGAAATTACTTTATCGCCCAGTTTGGAACCGAGAAGCTTGTTAGAGCGAAGAAGAGAATAAGAACGGCGAATAGAAGAGTCGAGAGAGAGAGCGCGTTGGCGAAGAGATTGTTCTTCGTACGAGGATCTTGATATTAGAGAAGCTGCTGATTCCTGAAGCTCTCTCGCCTCCTCCACCACTCTTCCTATCTCATCTTCAATCGACTTTGAGTTGCTTGTCTCCATTTTTTTTTTTTTTGGTCGCCGATCTCTCTTGCTATCTCCAAAGCAGATTGTTTATTGAACTCCTAGTTTTGTAGATTTTGGTTACCGTTCTTACTTAATTTTGTGAATATATTCTTCTCATCATTATTTCTAGATATTCGCACTCAAGTACATTCTCATCGTTATTTCCGTCATTTGGCATTCACTACGCAACCTCTGCCCACGCCTTTTCCCCGTTCTCTTTCCTTATTTAAGGCAACATTTATAAAGAGAGCTGCTTATTATCGGATTTTTTAGACCCTATTTTATTACGAGATTTTAAATTGAATAAATGATGATGATGATAATAATTTATAAAGAGAGCTGCATTTTGGGAAACATAACCTCGTTCACCGTTTCAGTAAATGTTTTAAAATTCATACGGGATATTCAAATAATTAAAGAAAAAGTTTAAAGTTTAAAATTTCAACTTTATTTAAATAATTCATAAAAGTTAAAGTATATTTAAATAATTTATAAAAATTAAAGTATATTTAAAGAAATTTAATAGAAATGATTTTAACTTTATTCTAAATTCTTTTTTAATGTACTTTAATCATACTTTTTTATAGTTTAAATATCATTTAAATAATTATAAAAGTTAAAATATATTTAAGGAAAGTAATAAGAAATGTTTCAAAGTTTATTCTAATTTTTTAGTGTACTTTAATCATACTTCTTTATAGTTTAAATATTATTTTTAACATATTATTAAATTATCTTAAGTAAAATTACTTATATATACTAATTAATAATATAATTTATTAAAAAATTCATAATGAAAATAATAATTTAAAATTTTCAATTAAAGTATAATAAGATAAATAAAAATATAAATTATTAGTGAGAAAATAGTAGTTTATTTTAACAATAGTAATTTAAATCAAAATTTTTCATTAAAATATAAAGAGATAAATATAAAATATAAAATTTGAAAATATAATGTATTAGTTAGATTATCTAGGTCACTTGAATAAAAAATCATCCTGTTAAAAATTAAAATCTAAATGTCTCCAATTTTGCATTAATCGTATATTAACACATGTCAAAGGACATGCAAAAGTGAAGCGAGTCCCACATGCAACTGACAAGTTTTTTAAGAGTGAAACTGAGCCTGCATGTTCAAAATATCTTTATATTGATAGACTGGCTGGACCAGTTCATAAAAAAATTACCTAATTTTTATATAGAGAGGTTATTAAGTAAAACTGAATTAGACTAGTGGCCGGTTCAACAGTTTTTGGTCAAACCGACCGATCCTGTCCAATTTTTAAAACCTTTGTCTCCGTAATCGTAAGCACTAGCTGGGACGCACTTTCTTTCTTCTCTTACATGGTGTTTAGTTGACTAGAATCACCATTCCATTTATATTCTTGGTAATATGTTACTATCTTTTTTGGTTGAAGAAAATATACATAATAACTAATCCAAGCTTCTTATCTATTCCTGAGTTTGGGGAATAAGTAAAATCATTAACCTCCATAATTACTTAGCTATAAAAACCAAAAAAAGTGTGTTTCAATAGAAAAAGCTAATGCCTTTCAACAAACCATTTTGCTCAAGCAATCTTTACCCTCCTTTCACTTGCTAATACACGCCAATGTTCAACACTCTATGGGGCTTTCCCTCTGATCATTTTGTAATTGACAGTGAGAGTTTTCTCCCTTGTTTTTTTCAGGTTTGTCTTTCTCTATCTCTCTCTAATATTGGTGTTGGGTTATTTAAGTTAGGGTTTCATTTAAATTATTTCTCATTTGTGTGTGTCTCGAAAAAGAAACGAAACCTCTCTTTAAGAATCCATTACTTTCTTCTCTGATATTGTTCTTCTTCATATCTGTCTAGTTTTAGTTTTTAATTCTTCCTTTTTTAGTTAGTTAGTTATATCGGTGTTAAACAAACAAAGACAAGAAATGGTGATAACATTTTGAGTATAAAAGGTTGACCTTTCTATTTCTATTCCTTTCTTTCCCGATTCTTCTCATGTACTTCGAATGCTTCTTTTCTTTATTGATTTTGGTCTACTATTACTCAACCCGTTTCGCTTCTTTACTTCATCATCATCATCATCATCATTGTCATCATCATCATCATCATCATCACCCAGTTTGAAATCCCGCAATGAAGCGGGGTCTGGAGAGGTCTGATAGTACGTAGCCTTACCCCTACATAGTAGAGAGGCTATTTTCGGTAGACCCACATGCAGATGTGACAATAAAAAATGATGCAGATGAAAACTGATATGTTAAAAGAAGAGGTAAATAAAAGTAAATAAGTACATAAAGAAATAGAATAAAACAAAACCAAATAAAATAGCTACAAATAATATAAATAACAAAATATAAATACAAAATACTAATAATAAAATAATGATAATAAATAATAATAAATAAATAAATAACGAAAAATAGGAAAGGAAATAGGGATAAATGACATACCTGATATGGAATCCAGCTCTACTAAATACCTGATAGGCTGCAACAAATCAGCTCTGCTCGTCGCTATGTGGGCTAGGAGTTCTAGCGCTGCTACCTTGTGTGTATGACAATCTTACCGGGTCCGATCGTTTCTGGACACCTAAAAAAAAACTCCTGAAAGCTGTCAAGAAAGCAGTCAAAAACTGCGTAAAAATAGTCTTGGTTCCAATATAGGTATATAAGAAAAAACAAAATCAGTGCTTGTTAACGGGAAGAGTTAGGAGCCACTTGAAAAGTATTTTGAGGTAGCCCGTAAGTGAGGGTGTGCAATGTCTTGTAATGAAAAAAAAGTTATTGGCCAAAGGCTGTAAGAAGATATAAAAATGATCACATTAATGACTAAGTTGTAAAATGCTACTTACTAATAATCATTAAAAAGTGTGGGTACCAACGGTTCTCTTTAAGAAAAGATTGATGGTCTGTGGCAGTGGCTGCCGACTTGTCAGTAGCCGAATTGTCAGGAGGCTCAATGTTGCGACGGACGCAAGCGAATTAACTACCAAGGAAAAAAGATACCTGTCCTCTCCTTCTAGACCGTCCTATCTTGTTCGATCAACCAAAGACACCCGACCATGTTCATGTTACAGTACAAAGGTCGGAGCTGCAAAACTCAGAACTGCTAAAACTATGCCACCAAAATACATCTCACACAGAGGACATGCAACATATTAATGCGCACACCTCACAGCTGAAAAACATACAATCCGCGTAAAAGAAAATACCCCAGGAAACTATAAGGGAGGCTGGAAACTACGACCCCTTACCTTCACTCAATGCTGAGAACCCCTGGTGCTTGTCTTGGACCTGGTTGGACGAACGGGGGATGAAATCTTTTGACAAATGGGGGCCTTCTCAACTCCGTTAGAGAGACCCGAATAGATCAAAGTATCAAAGCACATCGACAGTACAGACAAGTAGTTGAACAGATGAATCAATAACCAATCTTTAAGTTCATCGAATCAGTTCAAGCAAATCAAGCAGATATATTGGAACACAATAACCCAAATGGGGGGAGAGAGAGAGAGAGTACAAACTCTGCGGTGTGGCCGTAGGAGTACGATATGGCCGGAGAGATCATGCTGTTCGGTGTGAGAGTGGTGGTTGATTCCATGATCATGCTTTACAATCATAGAACCAACGAACAACACCATAAAACGAAACTCCACAAGCTACCAACTTTCTTCTGAGCAGCTTGTAAGCAAAGTCGTCCAACACATCCTCAGCATCGTAAGCTACAAGGCCAAGCTTCTGTAGTCGTTCAATTTGTTAAAATTACACCCAAGTTCAATTCATTCATAACCCAAGTGGATAAAAGACACGAAAGCTGATGGGTG
>JANQAP020000551.1:4748075-4763022 GCA_026874005.2 Erythroxylum coriaceum | reverse complement strand
TGTTTCTTCTTATTTCCAATGTTTCTATTGTTTGTTATAAGTTTAGGTTTAAGATGTTCTTTCTTGCTAATGCTTCTAGTCAGAAATAATGCATTATATTTATACCCATGTTCAAATTAATGCATGGATTGATCACAACCACAAAGATAAGTAGTGAATTTTACCTTCATTAATAAGCACCTTTGTATTAGATTTGATTATAGAATATTTAAAAAAGTTAGCTGGCTCAAATCTTGAAGAGAACATAGATGAAAGACGGTGTTGATATCCTGATGGTTCATACAGGATTAGGCAAATTGATAGTTTTGAAATAGTCATCGATTGTGAAACTATGCCTACTTGTTCTGATGATGATGGAGTCTTTAAATCTGTATGCATGTGTTAAAATTTGGGGCTCCTTCTATTGTTTGATTTAGCTTTTTATGTTTTTAGGATTTAATTTTTTAAAGGATTGTCAAGAAATTAAGATGATTATTCTATATCTTTTGTTCCTTAAATGAAACGCATGGTACGTGTAGTTCATCTAATTCACTATTCCATACTATAATTGGGAAATTCTTCAATGTATCTTCTGCTAGTTTAGTTAAAGCCAATAAGTTGTTAGAAGAGGGTGTCAATAAACCAACTGCTAGGGGAAGATCTTTGTCTGTTTCAATTGATGCCTTTGAACGTGCAAGGAGCCTTCTTGGGAATCCAGACATAAGGAATTCCTTTACCTTACCTACAACATCTCATATCACTTGAAATCCATAAAAATAATTATATCTCTTCAATGAAATAGGTGCAAAATTCATTATCTTTTTCTTTTTATTTATTGTTTTGTCTATAAGAATTGTTAAAGTTGTCATTAAAATATCATGTTTACAAACTTCATATTAAAAATATTTGAAAATGTTTTGACACCATATAAAACTGTCAAATCATATAATTTAAAAGAGAAAAACAAAAAGTATAAATCTATGTAGTACTAATTAATTTTGAGTTTTTAGTTTCATAAATTTTTGAAATAATTTAACATTGTTGTTAGCTAAATTTATTTTTAGACATAGAATTATTGTCAATAATAATAAATTTTTTATCAATAAAATATTCAGTCACAAAAAGGATCAAGTGTAAGTTAGTGAATTCATGATTATAAATAAGAGAGTTAATTTTGTTATTTAAGCATTTGGCGACAAATTTAAAATTGTCGCCAAAGGTTATACATTTTGCAACGATTATAAATTTCGTCACCAAAAGCTTATTCTTTGGTGATGATAATAGTAAACCGTCGACAAAGGGTAAGCCTTTTGCTACAATTTCAAGAAAGCGTCACCAAATGCATACTCTTTTGGTGATGAAGTTACTGAATCATTACCAAGGCTTACCATTTAGTGATGATTTTAAAAAAAGTCACCAAAGATTAACCCAAATCGTTGACAAAAGCTTACTTTTAGTCACAATTTTAAATTTCTAGCTAAAAAAACGTAGCCAAAGGGCTACCTTGTTGTAGTGAAAGTCTAAATCTACAATATGTATTTATATCAAGAACCTTCCCTCCTGTTTAATTTTAAAAAAGTTATTCTTATACTATTTCTATTGAAAATTTGTTAGGAATTATGCCTTATTCTTGATTCTTACTATTTGTGTTACCTTAAGGCCTTGTCGCTTTTAGGTATTATAAACTCACCATCTTTTGTTTAACTCGTTTTAGGACAAATATTATAAATATGAAAATTGCATTGATACCATTTATAATAGTCTAAATTTAAGTTAACCTAACAACAATCACATTTTAAATTTTATAGAATCACAAGTCAAATAATTAATCAAAAATTGATTAGATATACCATTTCACCTCTTCTTTTCAATCTAATATGAGGTTTAACACTCATCTTATGTAAGATGTCATAATTATAATCTATTTTTCAACTAATAGTAACCTTTTTGGTGCTTTAATAACAGTTTTTGTATGGTATTTCACTAATAATTTAATGTTTGTATTTAACAATAAGGTGCTTAAATGACTTAACTAAAATGCAAAAGGTTAAAAAATTCAAAGACAAGGCTTAAATCAAATTAATATGAAAATGTAATTCAAATATATAATTCAAAATAAAATTAATTGTTTACACAAATTGATTTTGTCCAATTTTTATTTGCAGTTGATGTTAACGAGTTTCTAGTGATTGGAAGGATTTAAGAATTTATGTCAATGCCAGTAACTTTCTTATAAGACAAAAATGATTAAATTGATATCATGTTAGACTTTATACGATTACTCTACGTTAATGTCTTAATTAAAAAAGAGATTGTAAGTTTTTGTTAGATATTTTGGGAATTTTCATTTAAAATATTAGAGTACTTATCCTAGCGTGAAAATGATAGATTTTATAATGTAGGAGTTTGAACTATTAGAAAATCGATGTGAGTGTCGATCCTGTATGTAGTGGAATATGAACAAAATTTTTTTGTTTGATTACTTGGAAGCCAAGTTCATTTTAGATTCTATAATATGATCAATACATGAACACAATAAAACATAAACGTAAATCATACCTTATTATGTAACTTGGTCCTTATACTTGCAATTTCCCTAAAATAATTTATAAATTGATTCATCACAATTGATAAAGCCATACATGTTTTTGACCTCTAATAAAATCTACATAAAAGGGTTAAGAAAGCTTTACAAGTAGCGTAGAAAGTTTAAGTAAGAAGTTTTAGCTTATTTAAAGCTTACACCTATTTATATTATGCTTTAGACCTTTTGTAATTTAATTAAAATATAATTCTAATTTCAATTAAATATTGATTAGAATTATAATTAATTCTAGTTAAATACCAATTAGGCCTAAATAAGATCCAATGTATTATATTGTTCTTTATTTATTAAATATCTCATATTTAATCCTAAAATTTTCAAACTTTATAATATAGTCTAACTTGATAAATTATCTTTTCCTCTTATCAACTATTCTTCGGTTATAACCTATTGGGTTCTTAAATATATTAATAATAGATATAAATTACAACTCTAAATATTACAAATGTCAAAATAGTTTTTACTAACCTTTTGTGCATAATTTTTTCTTTTAATTCAATCATTTCATTATACAAATGTTTTGATTGGATATAGAGTACGAAACTAAAGTTTATCTTATTTGAATCTAATAATGTTTGTCTATCATTAGTAATTGATTTTATTAATGATAATTAAAAAATATTTTCAAAATATCATTCTACCTAGGCCAAAGATTTTATAAATCAATACTAATTGAGAATAATGAAACATTATCTCTAATCACTTTAGGGTGGTGATTTTTTTATTGATCACTCAACTATCTCTATATAGTTCATGTTATATCCAATGACTATTGAGTGAGCTATGCTTTACAAGAATAGGTCATAAATAGTATCAAAATATAGTAATTCTTATATGAAATACTTTGATGATCTCAAGTCAAATAATCACATATACAATCACTATAATGAGAATATTTATAAACATAAAAGGAAAGTTTTAAATGGAATTATCATATTAGGTTAGTTTTGTAAACATGTTCTTTAACAAGTACTTATACATTTATTTAAGGATCTTTATACTTATAGTTTATAAGATCAACTACTTCCTTCATAATGAAGAAACATAATGTGTAGTAGTCTATATGCTCTATTAATATTTAATCTTAATAGAATAATGACTAAGAATTAATTAGGGATAATACATAAATATAATATAAATATCATAATTATGATATTATCATAATTTTATTTACAATGTATATTTATCTTATTGACTTTATCATGTATATTAATTAATTAAACAAATATACATAAGATAAAGACTGCTTTTAAATAATTATATTATAAAAAATATAATCAATCAATTGATTATCTTATATAAACTAACATAAACAATCTTAAACTAAACTTTTTGAGTTTCGATGTGTTATAAGGTTAATGTTTGACGAAACATATTCAAACTAGTAAATGCTCCTAATTGGCTTTTATATTTCCATATGTGAGGTATTGCTAGTTAGCTTATAGGATTATTTGATGGCCTCGTCATAAGAATGTAAATTTTTACATTTTATGTTATAGTTTTTAGTTAATTGAGTTTATTTTGTAGCACTCAAGGCATGCTTTGAAGTAGATGATATGTGCTTAATTGATTATGTATTTATTCAATAACACTTAGTGATTAATGAAATCAAAATGCTTAAGATACTCACTTTATTTTATATTTGATTTTAGGTACAATTTGGAAGTGAAGAAACTAAAGTGAGTCAAAAGTACTATATTTGAGTCGTTTTCCAAAGATTCACACTCACTTGCCTTGATGGAATAAGAAGAAGACAAGAAAATGGAAAGAACATGAAAAAAATGTTGTTAACATAGCTCACAACCAAATAATTAAAATGACATAGCCGTGAGCATTATCTCACTGCTGTGACGTGACTTGCATGGGTGTAAGGCACCTCTCATACACATGCAAAAGTGTGTCATGGGTGTGACACACCACTCACACCATGACACACAACTCACCACTGTAAGTGGTTGCGCACGAGTGTGACAACTTATGTCACACTTATGATACACTGCCACCTCACCCTTTTTAACCCTAAGTTTTTAATATAAATGGGGAAGAGTGCGATGGCAAAAAATATGTTTCATCTGGGAAAAGTTTGAAGAATCGACAGAGGGATTTCACAAGGCAAAGAAGGGGCAAAGCTCCACAACGTTGGAGACCCATAAAAAAGATGGAGAGCAAGACTTCTCGACACCTGTTTGGAGGTGACATTGATGCCGAAGAATCTGATTAAGCATACCCTTCATTGTGTTTGTTATTCTTACTCTCTTTAGGGATCGACTGCATTATCCTATGTTTATTGTCTGGGTATTGTGTTAAGATGATCTTAATAAGTTCATTGGATTGTTTAATTATGAACCCATTGCTAAAATCTTCAATATAATTCATAATTGTTATGTTGAGATTCATTTGTAGCAACTAATGGTTTCAAAGCATTAGGGATAATATAAACTAGGTTAAATGACTCAAGTGTATGTGGTTGTTGCTTAAATTGATTTGTTTTCCTAATTCATTATGCGGCTGTCCAATTAAATCTAGCTAGCGTTTCCTAGGTTGTTTGATAGCTAGGTACGAGTCTCTTAATTAAACACGACCTAAGAGAAAACTACAGTTAACAGAACTTGTTGTTAATCTACGACCAATAGTTCAAAGAGAGGTGTGAAGACAACAATTCAATAAAATATGTCTAATTGCATGTAGGTTAAGATTCAACCAAAGAATTGAGTTCCTAACGAATTCATCACTTTCATCATTTTTATATGTTTTCTTTAATTTGTTTTCATTAATTTTGCTTCATTTTATTTTATTTTAACCCAAACCAAAACCCCTCATAACTTAAACATAGATTGATTTCATAACAAGAGCTAATTGAACACTCTATGTGGGATCAACCTAGATTCACCACTGCTATAGTTGTAGGTTTAGTTATTTTGTTATTGATTTTAATTGTTGTTTTGTACATACTTGTTTGTAATTAGTTTCTTTTCAATTGTTTCTTGATCTTTTCATTTTTTTAGTATTTATTTAAAAATATTTAAAATTTTCATAGACGGAAGCAATTTTTTCTATAACTTATATTCCCAAACTTATAACCATGTTCGTAGAGATCATACAAACTTTAGTTATGGATGAAAAGAATTACTTCCTTGATAGTATAGTGGACACACAACAATTCTTGTATAAACCAAAATTTTTTTTATCACGAATCAGGTACATCTCTGGAAGACTTGCTTATTATTATAGCTGCTAACAACATTCAACTTCATCAGAGTATTCAACAGAGTATACATCAGTTCTAGTAAGAAATGAGGTAAGTCCACCAAGATACGATATCTAGACTCCATAACATAGTAAACTAGATAGGTTAGATGGCAAAAGCTCTCGGTCGTCTCAAATCACAAAGCGAAGAGAAGTAACCATCTCAACTAGAGGTATACCAAAGGGACGTTAGTGCGGAGACCTTATAGGGTGAAGAGGAGTTTGAGAATCATGAGAGAACTCCTCAAGGAATTACTTGTGTCAAAGAAGTGGAGGAGGAGCTCGAAGTAGAAAAGGACATGTCTTTTAGCTCGAGGTAAGTACTAATTCTGTAATTATTATTGAGACTAACCCTTCACCTTTACCTAGCAGGCTGGAGGAATTAAACAAAGAAGAAAAAAGTGAAGATATATTCAAGATATTTCTAAAGTGAATAGACTCAGTAGAGATTGGAAATTTGAAGATAGGGAAGCCAACGTATATGAATGATCATCAAATAAAGACCTATCCTTAAGAACTTAAAGTGGAAGAACTGCATGTGACACCCGAAGATCATAATTTTGCCATATGATGAGGAGAAAAAGTAGTCGAGTTAGAGACAATAAACAAAGGCGCTTCTTGGTAGGTAACCAAAGGGAATTAATTTCTTTTCTTTACATTTTTGCATTTCTTTTTATATGCATGTGTGTTTTTAAGATTGTTTTTTACTTGTTTTTAAGTTTTAAATGAAGTGAGAGAGAGAATAAAACAATCAAACAAACATTTTGTCTTTTTCTATTGGTTCTAGGATTATATAGTCATGATTATAGGGTGAATTGACTAGAAGAATCCATAGCAACTTAACATGTACTTTTACTCTTGTGATTGGTCAATATGCATTATCTTTAGAAGAGTAGTGACTCGTGGTGGAGAAAAGTTAGTGAGATTTTGAGCCTTTATAGACTGACAGATTCATATTAATCTCATTATCTTTTTTTTATGTATGACCTTCATAATATGTACATCCCGACTTTGCTTTGATTTTCTATTCTAGACTACATTTTTATCACATGCATTAACATGGAAATGATATAGAATGGAAATGATATAGGCATTCTTTCTTTATATGAACTACATTAGCCAAATAGCCTATCATATGATGTGAATTTTCCCATTGTTAAGCCCCTTTAAGCTTTATTAGCCTTTCTTTTTATGCTCAACACATTACATGCTTTAAACCTAACCAAATGTCCTACCCAAGCCTTAAAGCTAATGGAACATTTGTTAATTGTTAATGATTATGGATGTATAAGCGTAGGGGTGTGCATATGTGTGGGATGGTTATAATTGTTGGGATGTTATTTTATGTCTTATTAATGAAATTCCCTTGTTAATGTAGCTTCTTTCAATTTTTAAATGAAAAGAAAAGGAAAGAAAAAGACAAAAGCAAATGGAAAGAAAAAGAAAAAGAAAAATGTTTGAATAAAAATATCAAAGAGGAAATATATATTTTTTGAAAAGTTGTTCATGATTGGTTTGTCCTACTAAAGTTGCATTAAATGGGTGATTTGCTTATAATGCACATGAGGTAGATGTGGCTTTGAAGGATCACTCCTTGTAGTTTCAATGTATAGGCATCAATTGTATAAGTGAATCCTGCTAGTTGGTTATGCTTCATATTGTTTGTGGTATGAAAGTTTGAATTTGAGCTAGGGAAAATAATTTTTTGCATTCATCATAGTTGATGTACACAAACATGAGTGAATGTTAATTTTTACGCTTAATGTTCCATTGAGTGTTACTTTTGATTCGCTAGCTTTGATGGCTTTTACACTACATTACTTAAATACATCTTACCTTACCCTTGCCCACATTACAACCTTAAAAAGTCCTTTGATTCATGATTATGCAAGTGAACCTTAGTGGTGGAGAAATGAAATGATTTGCAAAGTTGTGGAATGTCATGATCATGAATGGTATTGAGTGTACTCATGAATATATCTTACTTAAACACATTTTTTCTAAGTCTACCATTAGATTGCTCAGTTTCTAAAGGTGATGATTGTTGATTGATCATGAGTAAAATTTTTGAATGTTGAATTCTTGATATGTTTTTTGAAAGTTATTCATCTTTGCTTATGACCATCTATTCTTGGGAAATATGGGAAATGAGTAAATGTTTTTAGGTCACTGATTTTGATTATGATGTTTTGCTCGAGGACAGTCAAAAGCTAAGTATGGAGGAAATTGATATGTGCTTAATTGATTATGTATTTATTCAACAACACTTAGTGATTAATGATATGAAAGGCTTAAGATACTCACTTTAGTTTATATTTGATTTTAGGTACAATTCGAAAGCGAAGAAGCTAAAGTGAGTCGAAAGCACCATATTTGAGTCGTTTTCTGAAGATTCACACTTACTTGTCTTTATGGAACAAGAAGAAGAAGGACTAGAGCAAGAACAAGACAAGAAAATGGAAAGAACATGAAGAAAATGTTGTCAACATGGCTTACGACTAAACAATTAAAATGTCGCAGTCGCATGGGTGTAAGACACCTATCACGCATATACAAAGATGTGTCACGAGTGTGACACACCACTCACACCCATGACACACAACTTACCACTGTAAGCGGTTATGCACGAGTGTGACAGTCCATGTCACACCCGTGATACACTACCACCTCACCCATTTTAACCCTAAGTTTTAATTATAAATGGGTAAGAGTTCGACAGTAGAAAACATGTTTTCGTATGAGAAAAGTTTGAAGAAACGACAGAGGGGTTTCAAGAGGCAAAAAAGGGGCAAAGTACCACAATGTTGGAGACCCATAGAGAAGATGGAGAGCTAGACTTCTCGACGCCGGTTCGGAGGTGACATCGATGCCAAAGAACCGGTTAAGCATACCCTTCATTGTGTCTGTTATTCTTACCCTCTTTAGGGATTGAATGTGTTATCTTGTGTTTATTGTTTGGGTATTGTGTTAAGATGATGGTAATGCATTCATTGAATTGTTTTATTACGAACCCATTACTAGAATCTTCAATATAATTCGTAATTGTTATGTTGAGATTCATTTGTAGCAACTAATGGTTTCAAATCATTAGGGATAACATAAGCTAGGTTAAATGACCCAAGTGTTTGTGGTTGTTGCTTAGAATGGTTTGTTTTCCTAATTCGTAATGCGGCTATCCAATTAAATCTAAAGAGCATCTCCTAGGTTTTTCAATAGCTAGGTTTAATTAATGAGCGTCTCTCTTAATTAAACACAACATAAGGGAAAATCAGAATTAACATAACTTGTTGTTAATCTACGATCAATAGTTCAAAGAGAGGTGTGAAGACAACAATTTAATGAAATATGTCTAATTGGGTGTAGACTAAGATTGAACAAAAGAACCGGGTCCCTAACGAATTTATCACTTTCATCATTTTTGCATATTTTCTTTAATTTGTTTTCATTAGTTTAGTTTCATTTTATTTTATTTTAACCAAAACCAAACCCCCTATGACCTAAACATCGATTGATTTCATAACAAGAGCTAACCGAACACTCTCTGTGGGATCAACTTCGATTCATCGCTACTATAGTTATAGGTCTAGTTATTTTGAGTAGTGTTATGACACGTTACATCAGTAAAATTAAATTTACATATGAAATTAAATATTAATAGAATCTACATGAGTTAATGTTAGGAATTTTATTAAAAGAAATATTGCAAATAATCAATGATTGTATTATAGTTTTGTTGGTACATTAAGATAAAAAGTAGAAAGAATTTACTTATTACAGCAAGACTTAATTTTGATTAGCACACCCTTAAACTAGTTAAAAATCGCAAGCATATAATTAAGGAAGAGCAATTTCTATGGCATAACACTTGTCAATGTTACCTAGAGCGACTTTATTTTCCAGTATAGAAAAAGGAAAAGAAAGCTGCTGTAAAAGTAAGGAAAAGAAAGCTGCTGTAAAAGTAATTTAAGTATATTCATCATTCCTTCTGATTAATAGACAAAATAAATATTATCAATTTTCATAATATGGGCCACCCACATAAATACCACTGGATAGTAATAATACAATCCCGGTCTCTTTTATTGGGTTGAGTGTAGTTTAAGCTAGCCAATAGTGATAATGGCACTGAATACACTGGTGGGACATGCTGAAAATGGTGGTGGTGGCGGCGGCTGGAGGCTGGAGACTGTCGCCGGTAACCGATCGTGGGATATACTGGTGACGGCTCAGTTGACTGGGTGGTCCAGTGGGATCCACGTTGAGAAGTGAAACGTGAGAAAGTTGTCTGGATATGGTCCCTGCCTGTGTAAGGGTTGTGGGGTTTGTAGGGATCATTTTCTATGCCATTTTCTGCTACTGTCTCTACACGTTTCACTCAACCTGTTAATGTTATGAAGGTCAGGTATTTGCTTTCTACTAGCATTTTTCAATACGGAATAAAACCTTTTCTCCTTCAACTTCTGAATAAAATAATTAAAGGTTTTATTAATTAGCATCACTATTTTACTTCAATAAACATGTTTAGAAAAGCAGATCCATTCGCTAAATGGCATTATAAATGAGCAGCATGAAAATAATAAAGCGATCTTCTTTCCTCTATTGTAATGGGTCAAGAAATTAGAGTTTTCAGAGTTGCAACAAAATATTCCAAGTCTGTAAACTGGGAGTTCTAAATCATGCTTTGTTTTAATAAATTAATGTCACGTTTTCTTGAATCATTGCAGAATATATACAGTTATACACTTTCTTCTTGACCGTCCCGTTAAGTAAATGCTAAAAAGTGATAACTGCATGAAAAAATAATGGCCAGTGTCAACTTTTGTCGTAGCTCGAAGGAATGAAACTGCAAATTATCAGACAAATTGCAATTACGAATGGTTTTGCTTTTCATTCGTGAAGAATGGAACAGTTTCTCTACATGTTTAATGGTGATGACTCCCACTAAAATGCAGGTGAAATAGTGCTTTGGAAAACCTCGAGTCCAACTGTAAAGGCTATTGGGGGTATAAGGCGGAATACGACTTCCAATCTAATTATAACTATAATAATTTGCCAAGGGTCGAAAGTTGATGTCATTTTCCACAACTTGTGATGGAGAAAAGGTTTGAACTAGAGAACTAATTCTGAGCCATCTCTTTTTTCGCATGCTTCATGATTAAACAGAAGTTCTAATTATCAAATGTCAACTACGCTTTGGTATATACATGTATTTCTTTCCTTTCCTCACACAAACGTCGGATTCCCACTCGGATAATACCCCAACAACCACAAAAAGCTGCCTTCTCTCCTTTGGTCCACTTACAAACATCGAAAGCTTAAACATGAACAAAGAGTTACTATCTGACAATAATTAGTTATGTGATTTCATTTAATTTTAATTACATCATATCTCTTTAATAGTATAATATAATAGAGATAAAGGATAATGAGTTAATTATGAGTTCCCAATCAAATTTTTGTAAATACAATTATATATTATCTCTTAAGAATATTATAAAAAGTTGAGGCAAAAATTAGAAAATGTTAGTATTCAAATAAACACAAGAGAGTTGTGAATTGTGTAATAATACTCCGGCCAAAGAAACTTTAGCCTACTTATATTCTTCAAGTTATACTTAAAAAGTCATTGTTAGGCATAAAAAAGAAGAAGCTCGTTGGCATAAAATGAAGAGGCCGGGTCTAGTTTGGCAAAACTTCATATTTGACAAAATTTTTAAGAGCCAACCAATTATGAAAAATTAGGTTAGCCCATCCTGAAGTCAATGCATCAAATTTGTTTGAATAGACTCTAGCTTAAAAATTTATACTCAATTTTTATAGGTTTAGGCTCAAACCATAGGGTGTTCAGGGTTGAGCTTGACCTTACCTTATCCTTTTACATCCCTTATTCACTATCACCTTCTTCAACAGGGTAGAGAGAAACTTTTTGTACATAAGTATTTCTTCAGGTGAATAAGAACCCTTGCACATCTTCCATCTTTATGGTGAAAAGAAACCTTATGTATACTTTAGGTATTAAGAAAATAATTAAATTATTAACAAATAATTAACAAGGGCTTTAAATTTGAGCATCTTAATTTTAAATACTGTACTATTCCTATAACCACAAAGAGACCCTCCTTCTTTAATTTCACTCCCCTCATTGATTCTATTAAAAAAAAAGTTGAGCAACTAGTGTAATAAAACTTTATCTTATGGCAAAAGACTTCAACTTGTAATTTTAGATCTAAATAATCTCCACATTTAATGGTGCTCTCATATAGTAATTCGAACAAAGATAATGAAATATATTGAGAAAATGTTTAAGAAGTTCATGATTTGGACTTGAGCATAAAGCAAAGGTGCCTAGAGTGAAGAGGTCTACAATTTGCCTCCTTAAGAAGCATGAGGGACTTGGATTAGCTTAACCAAAACCAAGAATAAATTGCTTCCAATCAAGGGACTTTAGAAATTATTCATTAAAAAAGAGTCATGCTAGGTTAATTCGGTACATATGAATTTCTTAAAAGGGGTACATATATGGATAGTAAAGCTAAAAACCAACACTTTATTTACTCTAAGATGAGTATTACAAGATAGAGACTTAGTGAGCCTGATCTTCAAACATAATATAGGGAATGGCAAAGGTACATAATTTTGGCTTGATAAGTTTTTAGACTCTCAAAGCTAGTTTATAGGTTAACACAAAAGTGGAAGAAATTATTAGTGTTAAAAGGTAGAGCTAGCCAGTTTATGCCTCAATGGGCCAGTTTATAGATAATCTTCTAGCGTACTCCCCTAACTTATGCAAGGATGAATCAATCTTATGGTTAAACAACAAATATATGGATTTTAAATACCTCTTATAGGGAGCTATTTTTGGGGCCTTTATGCAAAATTATACAGTGGAAGTTGGTATGGAATTCTAATTTAATCCTTTACATTTCCATCACTTTTGGTTAAAGGAAGATTGGGAACTAAATATGTCTTTAAATACCCCAAGTGGATCCTACTTGTGTTTTTTATCAAGCCAATATTGAGAATTTGAATCACCTTTTCTTTAGTTATATGTTTTCTTCTACACTCTGGAATCAATCTTTACTCTTTATAATCTCTACTGTAACTACTATCTTGGGACAAACATTATCACCTACCTGTCAATCTTCATTGCCATGTTAAAATCAAAGGATATTCAAAGATATCCAAACCGGTGTAGAGCTTGTTATATAAAGGATGATTGAGAGGATAAGGGAAACAATTATTGCAATGAATTTAACTAAAACAATGAGCATTGTCCTTATCAATAAATGGAACTTACAATGGGGGTATCTACATCTTTTATCTTGACATTCACATGGTTGAGAATTGGTTTGTATTAGTTTCTTATATTTTCTTCTTTAGAATGCTCTTTGTCAAATAGATATCTATCTCTAGCTTACACAATTCTATTTTACCCAGGTATTGGTTGAGTCTTTCTTGGTTGTAACTCTTTGAATCTATTTCAATGAAATGCAATTATTTACTTTCCAATAAAAACTATTTTCACGTATCTTTGTTTTCTTCCATAATAAGTTAGAGAATATAGATGAATTTACGATTTTTAGAGTAGAAATATAGAAACAAAAGGACAAAAGGATTAAGATTATGAGATTTGATAAAGGTGCAAAATTTGTGGTAAGTACATACATATAGGACAACAAAATTGTGTTACACATGTTTCTTTGAAAACAAAGCATATTACAAATTATATAATATCATGCACATCATAGTAAAATGGTGTGGAGAAAAGAAGAAATTATTACCTTATAGACAAAGTGAGAAGCATGATCAATGATTCTAATATCCCATTAACTCTATATAATGAACCTTTAAAATCACGATGTATATCTTAAATCGGCTTCCATTAAGATTTGTTCTTAAAACTCCTTTTGAGATTTAAAATGGAGGAAAACCAAGTTTAAGACATTTATACATATGGGGTTATAATGCTAAAGTAAGGATTTATAATCCTGTTAAAAAAAGGACTATGGATATTAAGTGGTTATTTTATTATATACGCATAAAAATTTAAGGGATTTATGTTTTATTGTCCCTCAATAGTTGACGTAAGAAACAGAAGATTCCTTAAGGATTATGAGTTTAGTGTGAGTATTCCTTATCTAGTTAAATTAGAGGAAACATCATGCTTTTATGAGAGACCCATAAATTTAGATAAATTGATTGTTTTTCAACATAAACAACTAAGTATAGAAGAATAACCACTTCAAGATATAACATACTATTAACAAATTAATGATATTTCTGCATAATAAGAAGTGGTTGTTAGAAAGTCCATTATGATAAGGAGATCTACAATTTATAATGATTATGTTGTGTATCTAAAGGAGTAATATACGAGTCCGTATGAGGATTAAATCTCACTTTTAAAAGGAGTTGAAATTCATGGCTAGGTAATTAAGTTTGAGATCTCATTTAATTATTAGAATGGACCAAAGCACCATTGGCTGCAAATTAGTTTCTAAAACTAAAAATGACTCTTTTAGTAATATAAAGAGATATAAATGTAGATTTGTAGCTAGGGATTTTACTAAAAAAAAGCCATTGATTATCATAAAACTATCTCTCCAATTTCTAAAATGGAACATTAAGTATAATTATGACCTTGGTGACATTTTAATTTAGAATTTATCAATTGGATGTTAAAATTGTCTTTTTGAAAGGAGATCTTGAGTTGAAAGTACATGTGACTTAACTTGAAGGCTTTGATCCCAATAAAGGAAATCATTTAGTTTACAAGATAAAGAAGTTTATATATGGACTAAAATATGTTTTACATCAATCGTATATAAAATTTCACAATGTTATAACTTCTTATAGTGTTAAAAATAAAATCGTTAATCAGTACATATAACTTTAGGTTAATGAGAGTAGATATTTGCTTATATTCTTATATATAGACAATATACTAGATACAACTAATTATTTGGGTTTATTACTTGAGACTAATGGTTTTCTCTCTCAAAAATTTAAAGTAAAAGAAATGGATGAAGCCTCTTATATCATTAGCATAGAGGTTTATAGAGACAAGTTTAATATAACATGAGGATTATCTTAGAAAGATTAATCTAAAAAAGTTTT
>JANQAP020000551.1:4382559-4393449 GCA_026874005.2 Erythroxylum coriaceum | reverse complement strand
ATATTCACCTTTTGAGATTGTTTATGGTTTTAATCCACTAACTCCTATGGATTTGTTACCATTGCCTATGAATGAAATGGTTAGCTTGGATAGAAAAAGAAAGGTTGAATTTGTGAAGAACCTTAATGAGAAGGTACGGCTAAACATTGAGAGGAGGAATAAGCAATATGCCTTTAGGTGCTAACAAAGGAAGGAAGCGTGTGCCCTTTGAACCCTGTGATTAGGTTTGGGTTCATATGAGAAAAGAAAGATTTCCAGTCCAAAGGAGATCTAAGTTGCTTCGTAAAGGAGATGGTCCTTTTCAAGTCCTTGAGAAGATCAATGATAATGTTTACAAGTTGGACTTGCCTAGTGAGTATAATGTTAGTGCAACATTTAATGTTTCTGATCTTTTCCTTTATGATGTAGGTGATGATTTGAGGATGAATCCTTTTAAGGAGAGGGGATGATGAGAACCAAGGTTAACATGTTCTCGATGGAAAGCTTACTGCCATGGATGGAGGATTACATGGAAATTCATATGGGAAGTATGCTACCATAGGTGGACAACTTGCTGCTAATGATCCATTATATGTTCCTAGTGGGCCAATCACAAGATCAAGATCTAAGAATATCAAGGAAGTCATGCAAGGATTGGTGCACAAAACTTAGGCAGATTTGGACAATTGGGCTGAATTGAAGTATTCACTATGTAAGAATAAGCCATTCAAGTTAGGCTTGGAAGACGGAGATCCAATCTTAATCCATTGTATCAAGGTTGTGGAAGACTAAACCAATTTTGAAGATTACATGTTTGGGTTGTGCATTCTTGGACAAATTCCTGAAGATTACATGTTTGGGCCATTAATCATGTTCAAGACTCAGGTATTGGTATATTTGGTTATATTTTCTTAGTATGATCGAAATTCTATGTTAAGGAGGCTTTGGTTGTGTTTAAATCTGATTAGATGTCTTTAGATCAGATTTGGTTCAGATTTGATTAGTTAGAGTTTAAATTGTAATTAAGTCTTACAATCCTATTCCAAGTGGGATTAGCATGACTTAGACTTTTGCTACAAGTAGGATTAGTTTGTTAAATTCATATTAGGTTTATCTTATCTTAGAATCCTACATGTACTAGGATTGGTGTGATACATATCAGATTAGGAAGTTAGAGACTTGGTCAAATCAGATTTGTTATGACCTTGTTTCTTAGAGTTCTATTAGACTTAGTATTTATAGATTCTTGGATGTTCATTATGAAAGAAAGAGAATTCAGATTATTCAATTGGAAAAATAGATAGAGAGTTTTCTCCTTGAGTTCTTGAAAGAACAAACCCAGAACTTATCAAAGAAATCCTTTCTCTATGGCATTCACAGCTCTTCCATTTTAACCTTCGTTCAAGTTTCTGTATTCCTTGGGTTTAGACTTTAATATAGTCTAAGTTTCTGGTTTCATTATTTCTTGGGTGTAGGTTCCTTATACCAAGGTTCTTGTCTTTTTAGACAAAGGGTTAATGTCCATCAAAACTAGATTTGTGTTTAGGTTTCTTGGGATCATATAATCAGATTCTTATGGGTTTTATAGGATTCATCTCTACTGGGTTCACATCATAGCTTATAAGGAGTTTAAATGAGCAATACTTAGGTTGGAGCTACTAAAGCCAGGTTTATAGTGGTCAAAACCTAGGGGATCTGAGGAAAAAAAGAGTAGAGGGAGACTTAGAGTGGTTGGCTACTAAGGGCATAGGGAAGGGAGCTAGAGGGAGGCAAAGGTAGGGGAAACTTGAAAGGATCTAACAAGTCTACTTAGTTGGGATTGACAGTTGGTTCAACATACTGCTAAAAGATGTAAGGAACCTAACTAAGCAACAAAAATTTTTAAAAATAGTTCCCCCAAATGGAAATCACCAAAGGTAAGAAAACTGTAAGAGAGCCTAGCAAAGTTCTTCAACCAGACCATAAGATGAGTAATAGAGAAGCAAAGGAGCAAGGGTACCAAGTGATTTGAGTAGGATTATAAGTACAATAAAGAAAATTTTTAAGATAAACAAAAATGGAAAAGAAAAGGAAGGGCAAAGAAATTAAGAAAAAGAGAAGTAAGAGTTATGAAGTTCGAAATGAAGGCAGATTTTATCGACATGCTAAAAAAGACCAACTGAAAGGAAACAACAAAAAGGGGGCAAAGAGACTGAGCAAGTGATAAGTAAGAGCAACGCAGTTTAAAATAAAGATAGATTTTATGGACATGTTAATGGAAGGACAAAATAAAACAATGTCAAGTATAAGGAAGGAAAAAAAAGTAGACATGGTGAACTTACATGACCTAAAATGATTTAATATTTCTAAAGGAAAGACTTTTCTAGTATATCTTTCATCATATAAACTTCAGAATTTTAAAATTTCATATTTTCAAATAAGAACAAGGAGTTATAATTTTAGGTAATCTAAGATTTACTAAATTTCTAAAAGTTATTATAATTATATTTAATTATAACTGAAGTTTAAATAGCGATTATAATTTTAATTAAATAATGAGTGGTTTTCTTTTCCAAACTTGATATTTCCAATTAAAGACAAAAAATAATGTTTGGTTTATATTTAATGAAAATAATTCATATTATGTTTTGTAAATAATTTTTTCATTGAGTAAACTATTATATCGATAATAATGAATATGTTAGTATTTACTATGAAATTTTCTATTAAGTAGCCATACAATTATAGATAAAATGATAATGATTGATATATATTAAAAACTTTCAATTAGTAATTTTTGTTTATGCTCCTATGTTTCATATAATTGAATTACTTTCTGAATTTTTATGTAAGGAATTATAAAATGAATTATTCTAATAAAAATCTAAATTGGGAAATACTAGTCAAATAAAAATACTATTACATATTTCATTCTATCATATTCGATTACAAGAAAGAATTAGACATTAAAATGATAAATTTTAAGATAAATAGTCAAATAAAATTTTCAAGTTTAATACAAAGCGCAAGTAGTTTCTTAAAAAAATTGAAGTATGCGATTAAAACATAAATCCTTAGTTAAGTTAAAAATTTAAATTTATTTTAATAATATCTTAACTTACATACAAAAATTTAAATAATTTTTTAAAAAAGTGATGTATATAAAGTACGAGAAAATTAATTTAAGTAAGTTGCAATTAGAATATAAATTATGTTAACCTTATTGCTTAATGAATTTATTAAAATATTTCAATTTTATAATTTTATGATTCTAAGTGAAGTCATATGGTTTTTAAATTATTTGAATTGAACTTTCAATTTTTTATGCTAGGTAAGTTTAATAATTTATATATTTTAATAAATTAATTGTAAAAAAGTCACTATTCTGTAAATATACTCTAATTGACCAAATTTAAATCTTTAACATAAGCAATACTAAAAAATTTATTTAAAATTTAAAAATATTAGAAATTAAATTATTTAAATATGTAGACTTATTTGACCGAAAATACCGTAGGGTACTTGAATTCCCTTACGAGTTAACGGTTGCTCGGACTTGACGATTCTTTTCAAGACTTGTAATCATAATTCATTAGATGGATACAATTAAACGATCGTGAGGGCCAAGTCTTTCTTACAGTTGCTATCATGACCTTAATTGAACGAATATGCCTTCATTCTTCATCAAGAAATTAAGGGAACATGGCCATTAATATGTCATCAACAAACCTAATCATGTTCGACTACATATGGCCCATCTACTAGCCAATATTACTCTGACATGAACATTTGTATAATTCTTGATTGTCTCATACCACCAAACTCTGCCGTGCAGTACTGTCCTTCAATTAATCCAACACTGTTATATGTGGGTGGCACACGATAATTAAATGACACAACAAAAAGAGATTACAATTATTATACTTCTTGTAATATACTTACTTTAAAAATAAATCACATTTCAGAGGTAGCTAGTCTTTACTCTTTACCTTAATAAGTCGAATCACAAGTTAGTCTTCTCTAGCCTAAGAACGCGCAGGCCATCTCGAATAGTAGTTTGTCTGGCTCTATGGAATACATTTGTGAAGAATATTAATAAAATTGAACGGACATATTTTCAAGTACCGATTGGTTCAATTTTTACTTCTTTTTTAGTAGTGGTTTTTATTTCAATTTTTTAAATAAGATATCAACTTTTGATGTGATTCATCAATTTTGCTAGATTTTTTTGTGCTTTAAAAATGTTATGAAAATTCTTATGTTTTTAAAAAAAGTTTAGAATCAATTTCTCTATTAACTTATATTTTATTGATATATAAAATATTTTTTGGGATATATTAAAAGAAGTTCAATGTTTAATTAGCCAAGGTGAAAGTTAACAACCTATCAAAAAGGAACTAGATGCCACTTTTGGCCTTTGAGGTGGTAGGTGTGTATTCATGTGACCTATAGGGTTTCTTTGTCTAGAAAAATCTTTCATAATCTTTTAGTCGGCATGACTAACGAGACTTTTCTAATTGAGCAAATTTCTAACCCTCTATGTTGCTTAGGAGGTATAAGGTATTCCATTTGATTTAGAGAATTTTGTTATTGTTGTTGCGGCACTTTCATATAAGGTCCGTAACTAATTTGTCAATTATTTTCCTGACTTCTTTGGATAGTGCAAGGTGGGAACACTAGTATATATGGAGGTTCTTAAGGACCGAGATGGCAAGCTAAAGTTTCCCTCTTTAGGACAAGAAGCAGTTACACCATAAGTGTAACTTCCTTTCAAAGGAGTTTATTAGAGGACTACAACCAGTTGTAGTCAGCTTCCTAGATGATTAGAAGAGCAATAGGAGTTCCATTCTCATTTGAGGGATTATACTTCATTCCATATAACCTTTAAAGTTAGAGATGAAGAATGAGCAGAAGGAGCATCTGGAGGGTTAGGGGAGCTGCAGGGGTAGGTGGAGAGTGGAGAGAAGCAAGAATCAAGTAGTTCTTCAGGTGAGGTTACCGCTAAGGGAGGCATGGTTTTTTCCTTGTTTATTGACATTTTACTAATAATGGTAAACTGTTAGTCAAGCCAGACCGAACAGGGGAGAATATCGGTAGTAGGAAATACTGGAGAGAGAAAGAACTCTAACCCATTACATCACATATAACTTCTATATTGATATAATTTTTTTAAGGAATATTATGACATTTTATGTAAATAATCACGTCATAAAAAAGTAAAATAAAAATTATCAAACCATATAAATACTTCATACTAAATATATTAATTTTATCTCATGATTACAAGCTTTTATTTATGAAATTAAAGATACTAAATTTTTATGTTACAGTGATAGTTCGAAGAAATATATTAGTTTTTTTATTTATGTTATAATGATGATTTGTGTTAAATATATTCATTTTTATTTTGTAATTAAAATTTCTTGTTTATGAAGTTAATGATAATTTATGTCAAATATAGTAAATTTCTATTATATAATTACATTCTCTTATGTACAAAAGCATAAATTAGCCTTATATTTAAAAGCATATTTTGAACTTACTGGATGCTAATTTAAGCACCAAATTATCATCAATCTTGTTTTTTATTCATACTTTTCAAAAAATTATTATCTTTCATTCTCATTCTAAGTAGCTTAAATTGATTTTCATTTTATTCATGATAAGTTCACTAAAAAAGAACTTTGAATTTCATTTTATTCACAATAAGGTCGTTGAAAAAACTTTAAATTCATTATTTTTCTACTAAAGGCTAGTTGACAAAAATTTTCACCAAATTTCTCATTACATCATAAAACTTTTCTTGAATTAGCCTTCCATTAAAGAAACTTAATGCACTCCCTAGCTCTGACCTCTCTCTAAGTATCTCTTTGCTTGATCGTGCATGGTGGCTCTTCATGCATCTCTTAACTTTGCATGGCTTTGCATAGTGGTTCTTCTTGCATCTTCTGTTTGCAGGTCATCTATTCTCTAGTTACTATTATTGTGTTCTCACCCTTATATCCTTTTCCTCTTTGTCTTTACTCTTTAAATACTAGTCCTTATGTTGACCTAGGTGGTCCCCCCACTCATATTTGCCTTTGATCCTTTCTCGACTGCTTTTACACTTCCTCTTCCTTATTCCTATTCTTATTTAGTTTCTCTAGTGTATAGTTTTTTCTCACCTCCCCCTTCCTTTCTGCACATGTTTCCCTTTTTACTTATTTTTAGTATCAAGGTTACTCCTAACCTAGCCCCAGAAAACCTTCCACCTTTAAGTTTTTCCTCCCTTACTTCAGCTTCCTTTCCATCCCCTAACCTATCTCTATAAGTTCATGTCATGTTTCTTACCAATCCATTCTCAAAAGTAGGACTCATCCCTTAGTCCTCTCTAAGGAACCGAGCTATCCATACCTTCTTCCTAAGGCACCTCCACCCCTCCACCTAATAAACTATTTAAGAAAAATTGGTCTTAAATTTTAGCGACCTCTTTGCAGTTTTGTCACCCTATTGCATATAATGGTAAGTAGTTAGTGACTCCCCCACCTCAAATGCTTAAGGAAGGTGCCTAAAAGTGGAATGCCACCCTAATTGGTTTTTTTCCTAAACAAGAGGCCATCCTATTTAGTTATCAATAGCTGGTCTCATTCTTAGTGGAAAATTTATAGCTTAAGGGAGCTTTTAGTTAATAAAGACAACCTATTCTTATTCAAGTTGGACTCTCAATCCCAAACACATAAACTTATCAAGGTTGGTCTATAGTATTACTTCTTCCCTTCTTTTTTGCAAAATTGGGGACCTAGAATTCATATGGAAAACTTGAAACAAAAGTATATCCCTATTTTAGATCAACATTCATAATATTGCTTTAGAATATTGGATTACACAGGGGTTAAGTTATCACTTTAGTTATATGGGAAAGCCTCTTTGCTTAGATGAGGCTAATGTGGCCATGTCAAGATTTTATTAAGCAAGAATATGTATTCTCATTGACATTGATTAGAAGCCACCTGAAGTAATCTCCATCTTAAAACTCAATGAGGGTGATAATTTGTTTAAAGAGTAGGTTCATGTTACTTATGCATGGAGACCAATAACCTTTAATAATCAACAAAATTAGATTTCTAATAAGATACTATAAGGAGTTTATACAAATAGAAGGGGAAAAATAGTTATCCTTAATAGAGCTTAAATAAAAGTGCAAGGTTCAATTTTGGATGTTGAAGAGGATGTCAATCCTAAATCAGCTTCTAATGTTTATATAAACCTACCTAATAACTTAGAACTATCCACTCATATAATGAAAACTATTTCATTCTTGGTTAAGGAGAATCCTAATGAAGATTTAAGGATCTGTCACTTCAAGATGAATGATATTGTTAACACACTGGGGAAATAACATCTTATCAACTTAAAGAAGGAAGGAAATTACATAAACCAAGGTAGCTCATATGATAATCTGGATGAAAACTATGATTTCAAGAAGGTCTCCAAAAGAAAATAAGGTAAGAGGAAAAAGGCCTTAGCCTCCTTCAAATATTGTCTTTAATTACTTAGAGTATTAGGGAGCTCAACCGCCCCATAAAACAAAAAGCTCTTATTGATTACCTTAACACTATTAAGGCATATATTGTAAGGCTATTAGAGACCAAGATGGTTGACAACAAATGAAATAATCTATATTTTTGAAGAAAGATTAGAAAATCATATCTAACCATTAGGATCACTTTTACAGGACAATTTTAATAGTTTTTGACTCTATCAAAGTCAGCATAATAAAAATTTCCAACTTAGATCAATATATTCATACACTAGTTAAGCTAAAATAAGAAGGTTTGATTTTTCATGTGACTTTTATTCATGCTTCAAACTTTGCTTTTAAAAAGACATCCCTATGGAATACATTAGAAAACCTGATATCTACTATCAATTCACTTTGGTTAATTTTAAGGAAATTCAATAGTATAGTAGACCCTTTAGAGGCAAAAAGGAATGCAAAACTCAGTTACTATAATGAGGATCTAAGGAATTACATAGCTTAATGGTTGTTTCATCACCTAGTTAAATAATCAAGAGGGTAGATGGAATTTAAGGAAGAAATTGGGCAGAGCACTATTGCTTTTATATGTTTACATGGTTACAAAATGTTTATATGGTTATTGATAAGTGCTTAATTGATTATACATTTACTCCATTACACTTAGTGATTAATGATATGAAATTTCTTAAGATACTCACTTTAGTTCATATATGGTTTTAGGTACAATTTGGAAGAGAAAGAGCTAAAGTGAGTTGAAAGCACTACATTTAAGCCATTTTCTGAAGATTCACAATCCTTTGTCTTCGTGGAGTAAGAAGAAGGGATTAAAAGACAAGAAGAAGACAAGAAAATGAAAACACGAAGAAGAAGAACCAAGCTATGTTGCCTACGACCAAAGCTATAAATAAAATGCATAACCGTGAATAATAACTCATGGTTGTGCATAGATTTGCATGGCCACTAGTTGTCCATTTAACGATAATCTAGTATTTTATTATAAGAGAAGTGTGGTGAGTAATGGCTGGATGATGGATGGTGGAAGGCTACACTTTGATTGGAGAAAGATAATTGGAAAAGTGTTAAGAATCACTCGAGGCCATATTAATTTGACATAGTTGTGATGGCCATGCTAAATGATTGCACAGTCATGAGTTTTAACTCACGGCTGTGCAATATACATGCATGGGTGTGAGTCACTCTCACGCCCATGCAATTTTAAGTCATGGGCGTGACATACAGTCACACCCGTGATAGCCCCATGCACAACCGTGATAGGGACACCTCACCCCATTTAACCCTATATCTATAATATAAATTAAGACGTGATGGCGAGGGCTTTTATGAGAGATTGGAGGCTTTTTAGCTGGGAGAAAAATAGAGAGGGAGTTTAGGAGAGATAAGAAAAAAGGGCAAACCCCTTAACCATGAGAAACCTATGGAAGGGTAGCTTCTCGATGCCAGTTCAGAGATGACATCGATGCCAGTTCAGAGGTGACATCGATGCCTATGACCCGGTTAAGTGTATTTCTCCTTGTATTTGTTGCTTTCTTTCTCTCTTTAGAAATTGATTATGTTATCCTATGTTTATGGATTTGGGTATTGTGAAAAGATGATGGATATGCATTAATTGGATCGTTTTATTATAAACCCATTGCCAAAATATTCAATATAACTCGTAATTATTATATTAAATTTCATTTGTAACGACTAATGGTTCGTAATAGTTCGTAATCATTAGGGATAACATAACCTAGGTTAAATAATCCGATCTTGTTTAATTATCGCTTAGATTGGTTTGTTTTTCTCATTTGTAAGGCGGCTATCTGATTAAATCTAGAGAGTGTCCCTTAGGTTATCCGATATCTAGGGTTAATTAACGAGCTCGTCATAATTAACTTTGACCTAAGGAAAAATTGGGATTAATAGAGCTTGTTGTTAATCTAGTTCAAATAGAGATGTGAAGACAATAGTGCAATGAAATAGGTTTAATTAGGTGTAAGTCGAGATTTAACCAAAAAATCGAGTCCTTAACGAATTCACCATTTTTATCATTTTTACATGTTTTCTTTAATTTTCTTTTGTTAGTTTGTTTTGTTTTATTTTCTGATTTCAAACCAAACAAAACCCCCAAAACCTAAACACCAATTAATTTCATTTCATAAATTTACACACACTCTCTATGGGTTAGACCTAGACTCACCACTGCTACAATAGTAGGTCTAATTTATTTTGTGTAATGTTAAGACGGGCTATTAATTTTGACATTGTTGCTGGGGGCTGCGATGCTTAGTTTTTGTTGTTGATTTTAATTAGTGTTTTGTACATATTCGTTTGCAATTAGTTTCTATTCAGTTATTTCTCGATCTTTTCACTTTTTGTTTAGAGTTTGTTGTGTTAAAAAATTATTTTGACATAGACGGAAGTAATTTCTTTTATATCTCTTATTCTCAATCCTATAACCAAGGTTGGACTGATCAAACTAACTTTAGTTATGGATGGGATAATTAACAGAATTACTTCCTTGATAATATGCAGGACACACAACAATTCTCATATAGACTATAAGCTTCTTATCATGACTTAGGTACATCTCTAGAAGATTTGCTTAAGATTATGACTGCTAACAATATTCAACTTCAATGGAGTGTACAAGAGTTCCAGCAGGTTGTAAGGCAATTTTTGCAAGATACAGGGTCTAGCATCAAATATTTGGAAAACCATCAAAACTCAGGTACTTCTCTAGAGGAATTAGTTAATGTTTGCGTTGTTAATACTTTCGCGATTACAACAGGAAGAGATGAAATTCTAGCAAGAAACAAGTTTTAGGATCCAGAACTTGGCAAGTCAGACGAGTCAGTTAGTGGAAGCTTTTGACCACCTAGTATCATAAAGCAAAGAAACATAACTATCTTAACCTGAGTTTTACCCAAGGGATGTTTATGCAGAGACTTTACAGAGCAAAGAGGAGCTTAAAGTCAAAAGGGATACATCTTTTAATTTAAAGGTCAATACTGAGTTCCAATTTGTTGTTCAGAATGACTCTTTAATTTAACCTAGTAGGTTAGAGGAATTGAATGAAAAAGAAAAAGGTTAAGAGACATTCGAGATCTTTCGAAAGTGCATGGACTCAGTAGACATTAGAAGTCTGAAGATAGGGCCTATGCTAAATATGAAGGATTATCTGTTAGACCCCATTTCTAAAGTCTAACTCTTAACAAATACCATAACTGTTAGACCCCTATTTCGGAGACCAACGTTCATGAGGCATACTTGAGCACATTACCCTGTAAGGTCCTTTTTATGGAACCTTAACCTTCGGAGACAAAACTAAGCCTATCATCCCAACCTTCGGAGACAAAACTAAGCCTGTCATCCCATAAAGGTGGCGTGCCCATAGCAATGGAACATTAAAC
>JANQAP020000551.1:4326771-4340782 GCA_026874005.2 Erythroxylum coriaceum | reverse complement strand
CGTGAGAGCGCGAGGCCCGAGAGGCCGAGGCTCAAAGCGGACAATATCTGCAAGCGGGTGGTCTGGGCTGTTACACTCCGTTCTTTCTAACTATCGTTCTGCCTCTGCAGGGTCTGTACTTTCATAGAAGTCTACAGCCTCCTACTTCCTAAGCTTATCATATCTCTTCTCTCTCCTCTCAGGAATTCTATGAGGCATTTGTTCAAACTCAAGTACTGGAGACTCTCTATTGGCTTCTATAGACTCAAGGCCAGTTGACTCTGCAACTTGATCTCCTATAGTAGATGACCTATAAGATACAATAAGTGTGATCACTATACAAGTCTCTCACTATTTGTCATGTTTAAATGCTTATATATGTCCTTATGGATGCCAAACCATGCTCTGATACCAAAAATGTAACACAACATTACCACAGAGTATATACCTGAACATCCAGAGGACATTCAAGAACATACCCTATGACAATGGCATGTTAGAGCAATCTCATTCACTTATTATGTTATCTTACGTAATCAAAAGATCAGCTCTTTCCATTAAATTATAAACATAACATTCATTGTGGCATTACACTTCATTAAATACATTTTTTTACATCATCACAAGCATTTGAGAGTTTACTACTCTTTTTACAAAAAGTTTTACATGAAATCAGAAACTATACAAAAGTACGCAATCTCGACTCCTCAATATGAACTGACCGACCTTTGAGTCATTTGTGACATCCAAAATGGACAGAACTAAACTTTTACTAGCCTGCCTTAGGAACTATGTCTCCCTCGTTCTTGAAAATCAACATGTGCAATTTTGATGAGTTTTGCGAACTCAATGAGTGAACCATCCTCAATGTGCTCACTCATATTAGAACAAAAATGTCTTAAATACAAACCAAATTCACAGTATACCTCATCCCAGCAATACATCATGAATTTTATACATTTCATACAATCTTTTTAAAATAAATCAATCATATATCTCAATCAATCATATTATCAAATGTACATAAACATTGCATATCATTATATCAACATAATTCAATAATTGTTCATAATCATTCACATGGTACATTTAAAGATATATTTGCAAATGCATATGATCATGTGACTCCACTTTAATTTTTATTTTGTTATGACCGGGTGTCTATTTACTGTCCTGTATCTTTTGTGGATACCGGGCTCATTTCAAATTATATCTTGTACCCAATGTGGATACCGAGAAATCACTGAGCTTGTGACTCTTTACGCGCATTTATGAACTTTAAGCTCTTTTTAGATTGGCCACTCCATTCACAACTCCTTTAGTTGATCATGCATAACAATGTAATGAAATGCATCATTTCAAAAATAAGCTTTATTCACTTTCATTCATTGTGCCCAATCATTTTCATATATTCATCGAATCTAAGTCTGGCATTTAACTTTTTGTTGAGTATGCACTTTCCATATTCATATTCAATCAGAGCACAATCCTAATACAATCCCAAATATCAAACTCTTCGGACCAATCAATGTCCAAAAATATCACAGTCATAACAATAACAGTTTAATAAATGAAATTGAAATAGAAACAAATCAAACATAGTGAGAAAACATCTAGGTTAACTTACAGTATACTCTAGATTGGCTATTGCCTTGACGATTCGACAACGTCTGGATGCTATCGTTCAACTTGTACTTCTTTAATTATGCAATACACACACATTTTACTCATTACTAAATTGATCAATCAAATGCATATTCAATCATGCACATATATATATGTCATGTTCAATGCATGCTCACTTGACTTTCCAGGCATGTATTCTTATACAAACATCTTGACCATTCAAACATTATAGCTTGTATGCAACTAGTTTACAATCTGGTTTACACATTAAGTAAGCTTGATTTACTCCAAATTCATCAATCATACATTCATCAAACTTTTATAGCAATATACATATTCGTACAATTTCCCAATTCTCATTCATCCATACCTAACACACATTACTCATGTCCTTAAGATCATATTTGGATTCATAAGAACACCTTTTTTCCTTTGACAACTCATAATGTCCAGATTTGGATACATAGATATCAAAACAGTCCATTCTTTAAGTTATGACAACAATTAACAACCTAAAGTTATAAGCTATCAACTAATTAATCAAGCAATAATCTAGGTTCATTCCGTGCCTTAATCAAGTCCAGATACACCAATTTAGAGTGACTTTTCCTCAGCTGATTCAACATGTACAGAAAGAATAAATTAATAATCCAGAACTAGGCCACGATCGTGGGGGACCTTGCTATGATTATGATAGAAGGCAAGTAAACAAGCCAAGATCGTGGGATGAGGGCCACGATCTTACACTATCTTTCTTCCCTCAATTCTCCACGAATTTCACACACTAAGAAACATCACTAACACTTGAATTTTTCCAGAACTTATGTCTATAAAGCTACTTCATTTCATACTAGTCTAGCTTCCATATTGGTTACATTAAATCTCATAAAAATCTATTCATTTGTTTCATTACCATTCATTTTATACCATCATAGATGTAGTCCTAACTTTTTCTAGATTTAAGAACACTTCAATAACAACTATATTTTGCATGAATTCATCATCATTTATAATTCAAGTCCCAACTTAAATGATCTATGTGATAACCTATAACCCAGGGTTTTCATACACCAAGAACAAAGTAGAAAAACATCTAAGTTCATCCAACATATTCCAGCATGTTCATCATCAACATCATATACGTTTCATTCCAATTCAATCATCATTCTTATTCTATTAAACATGCCATAAAGATCAGATTTCTACTTAATTATTAAGCTTCCAATTTCAGCTCAAAACTTCAAGGTAACCTATCCCTCCAAGGAAGCAAGATCAACATAATTTCGAGGTGAAAATAAGCCAATTTTTTGGCAGTAAGATGAAAGTAACATTAAGTTAGTTTCTTGGCTATTTTGTGAAGGATCAATGTCTGGCTTTGGTGTAGTAATTTTAGCTAGGGATAAACCAAAATTCAAAGAGAAGATAGAAGCAATTTCGATGGAGGAATAACAAAGAAAAGAACAGAAACTATCCTTGCTGTAACTTTCTTCATTAGGTGCTAGGTGTCACTTTCTTTCAAAGACATATGCCTTAATGCATGTAAGCCAATTTCCCACTTAATATGCTGTCATATGCCACCTATTAATTTGTCCACATGTCACTAAATAATTGTTCCACTTGTCAATTAATTACTAGTCCATTTGTCACTCATTTATCTATGCCAAATATCACTAAATTTATAGGCTTAGGCATCCTAATTTTTCATGTGTCAATTTATCTTGCTACTTGACATTTTTTCTAGTACAAATGTACATATTAATTCATCAGTCTCCCAATTAATAACAATTAATTCCAATTACTAATTATAATCCAATTAAACCAAAATTTAAGACATAACAATTCACAATTCACAATTCACATCATATTCATTTTAAATCTTTTATACCCCAGAATATGTCAATTAAGTGCATATACTGTTTTTGCAATACGTACCAAATTGATAATTCATAGGTGTATGCTAATGATTTGCATGTGAATGAAATGCTCTCAATGCTATTACTCACGTGCAATGTTTTAGGGTTCTAACCCTTAATTTGTTTCAGAAATTGGATATTACACAAGTGGTTGGGTATGCTTGCTTAGTGGTGAAGTTGTTTCTTGGGCTTTAAAGAAAAAAACTGTGGTTACTCACTCTAAGAACCTAAATTTATAACTCTATGTTCTCTTTGTAAAGAGGCTGAGTGGCTAAAGGATGTGTTGTTGGATATAGATCTTTGGCCTCGTCCCATACCTATAATAACCTCACATTGTGATAGTGAATCTACTATGTCTAGTGCATTGAACAAAGTGTACAATGGTAAATCTACACATATAAGCTTAAGACACGCATTTATTAGAGAAATGTTAAATAGAGATGTCATCTTAATTGTCTATGTAAGGACATATAACAATTTGACAAATCCATTTATTAAACCTCTTGCAAGAGATTTAGTTAGTTCAACGACATCTGGAATGGGATTAAAACCTTTAAATCAAAAATTACTAGCAATGATAACCCAACCTTCTTCTAGTACTACTCGTAAATTGTAAGGTTTAAGGGGTAATAAAAAGTTTTTTAGTGGTTGTGAGCATTAAGATTGTGTAAACCATTCCAAGTAATTGGTGCTACAATTTGTTACTCTTAAGTGAGAAGGTTGAGAGAAATCTCTTAATGAAACTATTCTTGAGTGCCTGTTTATGGTTATGTAAACATGGCTATAATACTTTTCATCTATATGGTCATTAGAAGTGGTGCTACTTTTAGCAAGAGTTTAAGATAATCTCTTGTACATGATCATGAACTAGAATGAACACATGGCTAGTAATAGTGCTAAAATTGTAATATAAATTAATTGAATGCTAAGAAGGTTCATGTCGGCGACATGTCTGAACCTTTGTGAATGATGGTTTAAGCAATGAGCCACCAATCATTTCCTTTGGATTTTATGATATGTTTGTACTATAGGATGGTTTAAGGCAAAATCTACCTTCCTTTAGGCATGATATCTTGTTTCTGCTGTGTTTTTCTTATGTCACGAACTAAGTGGGGGATTGCTGGAAATTAGTTTGTGATATAAGTAGTTAAAGTCAAACTTGGAAATGAAGGGTTGCTTCCTTTCCAAGAGTTGCGGCTTGTAGTGAATAGACGTGACTGTTCTAAAGGATTGCTTCCTTTCCAAGAGTTATGAATTGTAGTGAATAGACGTGAATGTTCTAAAGGGTTACTTCCTTTCCAAAAGTTGTGATTGGTAGTGAACAGACGTGACTATTCTGAAACTCTCTATATACATGAGTTTTAGTCAAGATTAAAAAGCTTTTGCTTTTAACAACTTTTACCAACATAATCTATGCATTTATAATTCTTAAAGAACATTTATACTCTTGCAACTTGAATGTTTTTGTCTTCTTTGTATCCTAGAATTAATTTGTCTTTAACCTGGTATGCAAGTATAGCGGGGAAAATAACACTTTAAAGAAAGTGTCCAACACAACTAGAACAGTTTAAACTTTGTGCTTTGATCTCAAGTTCTCTTAATTCTCTGCAACACCATTTACTTCATTGTTCATCCTTTGTTTTGTGGACTTCAAATTCCTATTCTTTTACAGGGACCACTGTGCGCTTCATGGAATCCTTTTTCTTTAAACACCATAACAAATCTAACATTTTTATTTTGTTAACACGCTAAAGTGTGGTGAAGTTTATAAGCATCATTTTAATCAAACCCATTACTTGACTTTAAATTATTGGTTATGATAAAAACACATTAAGATTTATAAATATTATTTAAATCAAACTCATCACTTAACTCTCTAATTTATTAATTCACCAAATATTTTATTTAAAACACATGATTTATAAGTTATTATATGCATATAACAATTTACTCAGTTTATACATAAAATGTAATAATTAAAAGTGTAATTAATATAAAATTATATATCAACTTTATATATAATCAACATAAATATAAGTACATATGAACTCTATTATAAAATGAAAATTTTAACAAAATTTTTATATATTTAATATTTATTGTGGCAATAAGATCAAATCAAATTATTTAAAAAATAAAAGGATATATCATTTTATTATAATAAATGCTAAATGTCTTTAAATAGGAATTGATAGTTACATTAATATATCTGTGAGAAACATATATTGAAAGAGCTTTTGTAAAAGAAATATAGTGTTATATTCATTATGTGATTTTGACTATATGAATAAGTTAAGAGAAAGTAGCCAAATATAAATATAAAAAATCTTTTCAATTTTACAAAATAGACTTAATCTAGTCCATAAGATAAAGAAACTGAATCTAATCTATTAGTACTTAGATTATAGCCTTATTATGAATAAAAACCAAAGATGGATCTAATCCTCAACTATTATCATCCCCATTTAAGTTAGCAGGTACTACAATGGTGAGCTTACTCTTAATTTGATAGAAGGAAAAAAAAGATAAGGTTTTAGCTATAACATCGATAATTTGTTTAAAAGAATGAATATGTTTGATGAAGAGATCCTTCTTAACAACTAAGTCATGAACAAAGTGGATGCCAATTCCAATGTGTTTAGTGCGTGCATAAGAGACAAGATAATAGTAAGAAAGGTAGCACTGAGATTTTCACACTATATAGTAGGTTGTAAACGAAACATACCAAGTTCTCCAAGTAAGGAGGCTATCTAGTATATTCAATGACAAGCCCAATGCTTTGATATTCAGCCTTAATATTAGCACGGGTAAAAATATGTTGCTTTTTAGCACTCCCAGCGATAAGATTAGAACTTAGTGAATGAAATAATTAGAGGTAGATCTATAATCATTAAGATAACTAAACCAATTAATATCATAGTAGGCATTAAGGTAAGAGAGATGGCTTTGGTAAGTGAATACTATATGAAGGTGTAGATTATAGATAACTAGAATTCACTTAATCATAAGACAATGTATATAAGTAGGGCAGTGGAAGAATTAAGAGACTATATTTATAGAAAATTGAAGGTTAAGATAAGTGAGACAAAGGTATTGTAAGGCTCTATAAGTGGTGTGATATCTGGTAAGGTCAAAAAGGGGATGACCATGACTTTTAGAGAGAGACAGGGTAGGTATGATGGTGGTAGGAATAGATTTAGAGGTTTCAAAATGTTTACAGTGGAAAACACCTAAAGTATATTTGGTTTGTGTAAGGAGAAGGCCATTAGGTGCAGTTTATGAGTGTAATGCTAAGGAAATAATGAATGGGATTGAGATCCTTGATAAAAAGGATAAGATGAAAAGAAGATGGGTGGTGAACTTATAACAAAGATGTCACCCATATAAATCAAAAGAAAGGTTATGTGAGATGGTGTGGTGTGAAAAAAGAGAAAAGTATCATAATTGAAAAAGGTACAACTAAGTTTTAAAAGTTTATGAATATAGGTAAAATATATATATACACACAAAGATCTTGTTTAAGATTATAAAAAGATTTTTTTAAGATGACAATCATGGTAAGGATTATAAGGGACAATAAATCAAAGATGTTAAAGTATAAAAATTGGTAATTGAATGGTACTATCAAGAATGAAACTATTGACATCAAGTTGACAAACATAGTAGTTAATCATGAGAGAAAGAGTAAGAATTATGCAAATAGTGGTAGGTTTAACGATGGGAGTGTATATACCAATATATTCAATACTAGGAGCTTAATGATATCCTTTGACAATAAGGTGGGTCATGTAATAATCAAAAGAACCATCAAACTTACATTTTTATTTTAAAAACTCATTTATAACTAACAATAGTCGCATTTAAGGGTGAGGTAAATAAGGATCCAAGTTTTGTTCTAGTGAAGATTAATGATCTCATTAATTACAAGTTAGCTCCAGTAAGAAAACTTGTTGGATTATATGAAGGAAGTAGGATCAAAACCATGAGAGTGAGGAGTTGTAGCATTATAGGTTACATCGTTAGGGAAATAATAAGGGAGATGTGCATGATTATGAGTATAGTTGTTCATAGAATGTTAGGGTCATAAAGGTAGATGGTGAAGTGGTAAGGTTAATGGTGGGGTTAGATCTGGTGAAGGTTAAGACATTTGTGGTATAAAAGGAGGTAATAAAAGTAGATGTAGATTTACTTGGATTTGAGAAGGCAAAGATTGTGTAGGAGTTGCATATAGAAAGTCACTTTCAAGAAACTAACTATGACAAGAGATGTAAACTTTTAATATATGTAGATAAAAGTAATAATAACCTCTATGAATAGGAGACTAACTAATAAAGATGTAAGATAAGGATTTAGGTTTAAGTTTATTAGTGCAAGTGGAACTAAGGAATCAGAAACATATACATGTAAATGCTCAAAGATGGAAGAGGTTAGGTTCAATGAGAAAAAAAAGTTCATAGGTGATTTACGGTTAAAGACGGGAGAGGGTAGGATATTAATAAGGTAAAAAGTAGTAGAGAAGGATTCAAACCAAAAAGACATAGGAAGAGATTCATGAAGAAGCAAAGAAAGATTAGCCTAAGTTAAATGGTGTATTGTATGTTCAATAATTCTATTTTGAGGCGTATAAGAACAAGAAACATAATAAGAGATTATATAGGAAGTAAGATAATTACCAAAATCACCCTTGGTGAGTTCACAAGTTCCGTGACATTGAAAAGTCTTGACAGTTGTAGAAAATAAAATTTTGATTGTTATTTTAAATTAAAGAAAAATGATCGATTGTTTAGTATTTGTATGTGAGTGAGAAAATCTAATTAAATGACTTAGTTACTGATGAAAATAATGAAATATTGACAAGTAGAGTAAGAAAGAGATAGAGAGGGCTCTGAAAAATCAATAGTGAATAAGTTATGACATATTTTATTTACTCACAAATTGATAAAGAAAAAAAAAAAGTAGTACTTCTGCATTGAAAACATAAAGTGCAAGAAGGTAGTATATGAGACTTAATAAGTAAAAAAATGAACAAACTAAAACAATATTTTCTTGTAAGGGTGACAAACACGTTGATTCTATAGATTAGAAAGAGCATGACAAGTTATAAACTCAATGAGATTAATGAAGTTTAAAGGAATCTTTAGAGGATAGAAGTTGTTATGGATGTTATTCGTAAAGAGTAGTATATTTGTTTTGAGGCCATTCATAATGTATATAAATGGGTCAAAATTCAATTAAACAAGAATTACATTTAATAAATTTGGAAATGAATAAAACATTCCCCTTTTATTATAAAATAATCCAAATATTAAGAAGATGAGTTTTGGAAGTGTTAATATATTAGTAGAAGTGATAAGTAAAGTACTACCAATATTAATGAATACTTGATTTAGACCTTAATATAGCATCATAGATTTTATAAGTTGTAAATTAGGGGTCATGTAAGAGGCTGTGCCAATGTCAAGTAACCAACCAACAATATTACTAATAACTTGAGAATTATCAAATTAAGGTTAGATGTTTAAGGTAGAGAGGGAGGTGCTAAGGCTATTTTAGTTATTTTGGCGAGTAAATTGGTTATTTCTAGAGTTTAAGTACCTAAATCAACAGTAAGTAGTAACACATCCCCATTTTTTTTACATATTTGGAATTTAGGAAGGGTTTGGGATAATTTTATCAAAATTTATTTGTATGTTATCTAAAAAAGATTTTTAATAGGTTTAGTGAAAAAAGGGTTTCCGATTAGGTTTTGTAACCCAGATCCTATTTTGTTGCTATGGTGATGACATCTAAGGTTTTAGCTATGAATGTTAGTGGTAGTGAATTTCATTTCTAATGTAGCAATAATGGATGCATGGAAGATTTAAAACTTCTATTTATGGTTCAGAAGTTTTGCTCAAAGATTAAAAAATGTTAATGCAATTATTAGATGATAATATCTATGATGAAGGATTCATAATCTAGGGCCAAGCCATTTAGCAAGAACAAGATGAGATCTTCCTCTTTAACATGATCTCTAATCATGCCTAACTTTTTAAGGGTTTAAGAAATTTTTTAAAGATAAGTAGTAATTGACATATCTCCTTTTATTGATAGTATGAAGGTAACAACAAAGTAATGATTAGTATACAACTGACTATTAAAGAAGTGCTTCTCCAAAGTGGTATAAAGGTTATAAACAGTAGTACAACTGAGGAATAAAAATTTAATTAAGGTTAAGAGAACATTTTACTAGTCTATCTTGCTCCAATCAAGTTAAAAATTCAATAGGATTGGTGTCCTATTTTGGGTGAGATTATTCTTTTTACATACCTAAAAAGGTTATAATTAAGTAAAATAACCTCAACTTGGTGTTTAAGATGGTTTGAATGATAATAGAGTGAGTGGTAAGATTGATAATGAGTATAATTAGGATGTGTAATTGAAGATGATGCAATTGTTATTATTTTTTTGATAAAATGCAATTGTTATTATTGTTGATGTGATTAAGTATACTTTGTGTTAGTAATTGCCGATATAGAATGGAGGCTAGATGTGTTTCTATTTATACCCTAGTTAAGGAAAAAATTAAAAACTAAGGCTAAAGTAGGCTTTTAATATTATAAAAAAAGCTTTTGTATGAGAGAAGAAGCATTGTATTCATTGTGTGATTTATGCAAGGCAAGATGCCTTTATATAGATGAATCACTTGAGAAAAATAAGCAAAGATAAATTCAAAATAACTTATCAAATTTACAAGATAAATTTATTCTAGTCAATAAGATAAGGATACTTAATCTAGTCTATAGGATAAGAATAGGGATTAGTACTTAATTATTATCCTTATCATTAATAACAAACTAAGAATAGCAAGTTATAACAAACCTAGCAGTTATTAGGTACTCCTTGAAACTATAAGATATGTCGTATAAGTAATACAGAGAACGAAATCTTTAAAGATTTAAAACATACACATCTCTTTTAGATTAGCTATAAGAAAGTTTAGTTCTTTAAATTTAGTGTAAATGTAATGCTTGATTTTAATTTTTTCTAACTTATATTAATTTGACTTATAAAAAGTATTAAGGTTTAATCCTATATTTAAATTTTAAAACTTAAGTTAATAAGTGTATTTAAATGACAAAAATCAAACTTTAAACAATTTAAAATTTCAATATATTTACATATGTTTTGAAATCTCGTATTTATGTATAAGTTTTTATAATATAATGGGTCTAAAATATTATTGTGTATTTATCATTATATATATAGATGAATCTTAATATGGATTTACTTATAGTAACTCGTAATATAGATAATCCATTAACTTATGATGTAGATAATTAAATAACCAAATTTAAATGTATAATTCTAAAAAGGTAAAAGGTATAATTTTTCCCACGACATTTCGAAAAATGTCTAAATATATCATTGTCATTATATATGGTACCAACTAACCCCTTAACATTTATAAAATAGAATAACTTTCCTAAAAAAGAGTCTCTCCATTAGCTTTCCCTTAGTTGGATGTGACGTTACTGTTATTTAAAAATACATGGCCTAACAGATCAACAAATATACTAATCTAGCAATTCTTATGCCATTTATTATTAAATTTTTATTTTTAAAAATTTTTTATTTTAACCTTTTAAAAAATAAAAATGCTAATAATTTGATTAAATTCAAAATATTTTGCTCTTATACTCTAGAAATCCTTAACCTAACACTCATCTTCACCTTTCTCCCCCAATCTTTATGATTGTTTTCTTTCTGCCTCCAGTTTCATGATAGATGGCTATGGACTTAGAGGACTAGGATTACTAAATATCTAATGATTCTAGGCATAGAAGTAGAGGGTATGAATCATAGGAGAATCACAAAGGAACATAAAAAATTCAACTAATGAAAGATAAGAAAGATCCAAAACCAATAAAAAAAGGATTTAACTTTAAGGATAGTCATTTCATGGATGGGAATTTCATAAAAGAATCCAATGTTGATGTCATATTTGTTGTGCCCAAATAGGTTCTAAAAATACCTAGGCTATCCTAGTCATAAGTATATAAGGTAGTTGTAGTGATTACCCAGGGTCGTCTCCCACAGAGGTGAAATTGATCCACTCAAATTAATTTTGAACAAAAAATAACAGATGCAATCCTAAACACTCTATCCTGATTTGTTGAGTAAAGTCTTTAAAGAAAATCACAAAATTAAACTGAAAAGTAAATAGAATTAACTGGGAGCAAAAATGAATAGATTAATCAAAGTGAAAAACTCTTGAGAATTAATTTCACTGATTTAATCTCCTATGCATGATTAAAGGAAATGATTAGATAGTTGTGTAACACCTTACTCTTTAAGCCCTTTTGTATTGGTCTGTACTTGGAGATACTACTGTATATTTATATATACATGGTTGTATATGAGTTCAAAAAATATATTTGAATCCTTTCAGTATATATGCCAGTGATATATAATGTTATATGCCCTTACATGAACTTAGAGTTCATCGGTATGCGAAATCTTGAATATTTCTGACATATAAGCTTCTAAGTGTGTAAACTAGATTCTATTGGATGGATATGGCCATGGTGGCTGAGTTAAATGTGTTCTAATGCCTTAGAGGTGATTAGACATGATTTTATAGACTTATTAGACACTTAGAAAACTTAATTTGAAAAGTTGATGTATATAAGGACTTATTTACAACTTGATAAAAGTTAAGGGACTTAAATGTAATTTTTCAATTATTAGAGGACCAATATGTAATTTTATAAGGCTAAGGGGCTTAATTATAATTTTCAAAAGTTCGCGGACCAAAATGAAAATAAAAGTTTTGGTCATTCTCAAATTTTGGGCATAGTTGTAAATTTAGAAAAAGTTTGAAGGGTATAATGGTAATTTCACATAAACTAAGGGCAAAAAGGTAAATTCACCATGTTTGGTCAGAGAAGAGTCAAAATCTAAACCCTTCTCCATGTGTGGCCGTGCATCCCACCATAAAACATTAAAAACACTTTGTTTTTAATTAAAAGAAAGGTGAAGGAAGGAGAAGAGAGGAGAAGAAGAAGAAATTTCGGTCATCATCAAATTTCCACCATTCTTTTGATTCTTCAACCCAAACCAAGGTGGTATAAGTTAATTTGGGGTCAAGGAACTCAAATCCATCATTATATTTGAGAAATTCTCAAAGGATTTTAAGATATCACTAAAGGAAAGTTTAGTTAAATTTTATCTCATCTCTCTCTACATTATGATTTTCAGTTTGGTGTTAAGATATGTTGTTCTCCATGCTTGACTATGCATGAGACATGGTTTAGATGAATGAAATGAGTCATGGAGAAGCATTTTTAAGCCAAAACCGAATGCCCTCTCTTTGGTGAAAATTGGTGAAATTTTGAATATCTTTTGAAATTGATGGTTTAAATGAATTCTATGATGTTAATTGTGTATGTATAATGGGAATTCATGATGAAAAAAGAGGAAGAAGTACATTGGAAGGAGGCTTTCAATTTTATGCCTTTAGGTGTTTCATAAAATGCCTAAGTGACCTTGGCTTAGGATTTAAGGATTTTGATGGTATGCATTGGAAAGAGGCTTTTATGTATACTTAAAAGTAAACTTGAATTTTTTCTTAGATTGATGAGTAGCGACCTAATGTGCCTGGATAAAAATGTGCTTAATTATGCTTTGAATGGTGTAAGTATTGGATCAAAGGCATTAAATGCCATGGAAAATGCAAAAGAAAGCTTATGTGAATAATAAGGGAAGTAACCAAGTGAGAAGCTTCATGGCCAAATCCTATAGTTTAAAAATTGTGATGTTGTGTTTTATACACTTATGTGATGGTGTATGAATATGAGATATATGTTTGAGTAGTAAATACATTGCATTTGTATGTATAAAGTCTCGGGAGTTGTGAATCAAAGAGCTTGTACTAAGGATTGTTGAAGTCAAAGGAGTGTACACCTTCTTTTAAGGTGAGTTGGGGAAAACATGCCTCTCAAATGGGACTAGGAAATCCTAAGACATGCATAATGACTTGTATGTGAATTTTGAGCCTAGTTAATGCATAGTAGAATTGATTCTCAAATAGATGCTAGTGTACTTATGTATTTAATAAATGACATTGTTTTGAATAACTCTTTGCACTTGGAGTGAAACTGATGTTTTTATTGTATATTTTGAGGAATGATACTATTTTTATTTTCTGAAACTACATTTTTGAGTAATTTTGCACTTGGAATGTTAGTCCCCGTTTCCGAAGCATAACTTCTCATATATGATTATTCATGCTTCCTCTGATACCAACCCTGTTAAGCCTCATTTCCCAGAGCCTAACCTTCGGAAACATCATCAGACTTATCACTATCGGATCATCTTCTCAATGCCTTACACATATCCCTGCTTCGGGGCTATTGGTATAACTTTTCCTATGGGAATCCAATCTAGGGTTTCTTTAGATAGATTTAAAGAGCACTTCAATCTCTACAACTTTCATGAAGACCTCGAAGGTC
>JANQAP020000551.1:4286994-4297761 GCA_026874005.2 Erythroxylum coriaceum | reverse complement strand
GTATAAATTTCATTAAATACACCACTTTGATTCTTATGGTACTCTTTATAGACAAGGAATTCATTTGAGTTGAATAGCTAAATTCTTATATTATAAAGGAGCATATTTTATAGTTTATAAATCCTTGTAAGAGCAGTTCATAAACCTCCAATCGGTTATTAAGATTAAGAGGTATACTACATCAATATATAAAGACCATAGTTAAGAATGGAAATAATTCTCATTTTTAGTTTGATAAATAAAATGTGTTAGGTCCCTTAAACTTTATTCAAGGGTAATGTAATCTCAGGCTTTAAATCCCTTTAAAAACTAAAAATAATTCTATTATTGTAAATTTTATATTTTATTTCTAATCAAGGTTTAAATTGTATTGAATAATTTTTTGTAGACTTGGCGGACTCAAACTAAAGTTCATCCAATAAATTCCAATAAAAAGAATGAGTCCACTGGCAAAAACTACATAGCATCGTAAAAGGGAAACAAGCTAACAACCAAGCAACCAAAAAGGAGAAAAAACGTAGCAACAAGTGGATAGATGAAACGACGCAGCAACAGTCCATGATAGTGACAAAACAAACAACAGAGAACAACATAGGATTATAAGCAACAAGCCAATAGCATAGTAGAAAACAACAGAAGACATACCTGCCACGGACGGTAACGGCCTTGAAAGGAGAAACTATAGACGGGCGAGGAAGAAGGACGGTGACGGCGAGGAGAGGAGAAGGATTGCGACACAAGGACAGTAGAAAAAATGGAGAAGAACAGCAGAGAAAACCAGGGGGAAGGTTTGGGGTGCGTTTAACCTCAAACCGAAACAACGTCGTTTGGTATTAAACCAAACGACTTCATTTTCATTTTTTTAAAACAACTAATATGAAGTTAACGACAGAGAGGGAAGACCATCGAAAAATCACCAATGGAATACATTATCGTCAGTAAAAAACTGACCGTGACTATTAAACTACGTACAATTCATCGATAAAACTACATTCGTCGGTAACATTCCAACGCTATTTAACTGTGGGAAACATTTCCGCCTAGTTTACCGACAGATATGACATTTTCGTCGCTATATTCCGTTGAAAAATTTACGCGAATCTTTTCCCTCCATATTTATGGATGGCAATTTTGTCCGTCATAAAATCAAAATTTTCACAACAGTTCTATCAATAGATACCAATTTTTTGTCTGTAATTAGCTGCAGAATTAACTCCGTTGGTAATTTCCATCATTAATGTATGGTTTTCTTGTGGTGCTATCCTTTCTATTTGTATCTTCGTCTAGGTTTAGGTTTTCGCGCCCCATCAACCTACAACTGTCACGTAATAAAACAGACAGATCAAAGGATTGCATAAGAATTTGCATGGGGGTGACTATGTTTGTCACCCCCATGAGGGCTAGTCACCCCCATGCATAAGTTTGCACGGTGGAGATACTTTAGTCACCATCGTGCAATCTTATGCATGGTGGTGACGCTTTAGTCACCACCTTTCTTAATATTTTATAAAGGGATCTTAATTGTCATTACTAGAGAATTCGGTTTTTAATTTTTTAAGAGAACTCAATCAAGTGTCTTTATTCAAGAAAGATACACATGCCCTAAACAAGTGATTAAAAGGAGATGTTTTAAATTAAAATTTTTATTACTTCATTCAATATTTTTATCCAACAATTCTAGGTAATTATTTCTTTTTCTTAACAAACTTACCTCTCTTATAGGAATCTGGAAAAGAATACAAAATTTTTATTTTTCAAAGTTTACTAGTAAAAGGAAGCAAATATTTGGAATTATTCATAATAAGGATGGAAAAATTATGATGCCTTGCAAAGGTGTTAACTTATGAGATTCCTATGAGAGAAGAAAGAAGGTTTTGTATAGATTGGGAGAGAAAAATGAAGATGAGTATTAGGTTAGGTATTTCTAGAATTTAGGTGTTTGGCGTTTTGAATTTAATCAAATTACTAAAATTATTATGTTTGAAAATTTTAAAAAGAAAATCTTTAAAAATAAAAATTAAATAATAAATGACATGTCAGCTACTAAGTTAACATATTCATTGATCTAGTAGGTCACATGTTTTCTGGTAGCGAGAGTATTGCATCCAAATAACAGAAAACTAATGAAGTGACTCTTTTTGGGGCAAATTATTCTATTTTGTAAATATTAGGAGGATAATTGGTGCTACAAATAATGACAGGGGTCAAGTTAGGTATTTTGTAAAGTGTTGAGGGGATAAATTGTACCTTTTGATTTTTGAAAATTATGAAGTTAATTTCTTAAATTATTTTAAAATGATTCACACAATATACATATTATTACCATTTAAATAAAGTAATGCCAAGTAATGGAGGTTCAAAGTACAAAAAGATTTTATTATTTAGTTTTTAGAGAGGTTTTAAAATAACCTCCCTTATCAAAGATGGTTCATCATTCTATAGTCAAAAACATAAAAGAAAATAAATATTATGAATTCATTTATTTTATAGTATTCTTTATATCATGCATTTTTCCTTATTAATCTTCCAATTACTTTTAAGTTTTTTATTAATAAATAAATTATTTAATATTGCATTAAATTATTAACATCATGTAGATTAAATATTAATAATTAAAGATGACATTTTTTATAATTATAAAGTAAAGATACTTTAATGTCATGTAACCTAAATGACTCATTCGATACTATGATATATGTATACTATCTTGATTTTTAAAAAAAGAGATAATTATATTAAAAATTCCCATATAGGTTGTAAGAATATACAAAATAAGAGTCCCAAAAAGGTCGAGTTGGTGATTTTTCAATTTATAAGAGGGACTCTTATAAAACTAGCATCAACTAAGGATGTAATGGGCAAAGAGCTGCAATAACTAACTCAAACTTCATTAACCAAACCTGAATATTTTAAAGGTTATGAATGAGGAGTTTATCCAAATTCTAAGGTGATTAACTACTTGAACAATAGAAGAGTCCTGATACTTAAAGATTCTTGAATTCCTTTCTTCGTAAATTTTTAACATAGAACAACCTAAGTATATTAAGCTATTGGATGATGATCTTGTGTGGATTACAGAGGAGCTTCTACTAAGAATGGAACTGTAATGATTCAAAGAATAGCACTTTTAAAAGAATGGAACTTTAAGGTTGAATTGCATGCCAGATACTTTTAAAAGAAGAGCACTTGAAGAATAAATGATTCAAAGATTCCGTGCTCTAGAGATGTAACACACACCTAATAGGAATGCTGAGGAAGGTTATTTTATCTAGTGTGGGAAGTTTCTATCTTGCTACTAATCACAAGAAGAAAGTGACCTTTAGTATAGTCCATTTTTTTCCATATGAACTTGTCCCTAATAGCTAAGGAAGTTGAGGACTCAATATTATTCCACAAGATGTGTTTGTCAATTTCCCAAAATGGTGATTCCCCTAAACATATGAGTCCATTTCAAAGAGGTTAGGCAAGCATCTTAATGCAGGGTTCCTAAAGCTCCTTCATAAGTTAGAATTCAACACACTATTAATAATAAGTTCTTTAACTTCTGTATTTGAGGGGAAATAATGCATTATAGGGTACAGATTAGGAAGGTTTACTAAAGGTCTAGCAGAGGAACAGTTATCAAACTATAGTAATGTTGAAGTTCCATTCCTAAATTTGCAACTAATGGAGTTTTGCACCATATTCCTCAAATTTAATAATTTTTTGATGAACCAGGAAGTTCTAACCTTACATTGTTATTCCTATATGCCTTTTACTTTCAAAAATTAAATTTGAATCCATTAAATGCATAGAGTTTCTTTGTTTGAAAGGAGTCTCCATATTTTCTTACACATTAAGACCTTGTTAGAAAGCTTCAAACTTCTTATACTAAGACCCTTGGTATTCCTAGGTTTACACAACTCTTCTTAATTAACTTTTCAATTTGTTCTAGATTCTTTTTCCCCATTTTATAGGAACTTCTTAAGCAGTCTCTCAATATGTTTTCTAACACCGTTATATGGAAAAGCCTATCTGTGTAAAGATTAGAGCATAACATTGATTAAAAAAATTCTACCAGTAAAGGATAACGCCTTAGTACTCTAATTGCTTATTACTTTTTTAATCTCTTCTAGTTGAGGTAAGCATTCAAATTGCCTTAATTTACACCTTAAGCTTGTGATGGAAGAGAACTAGCTCGAGAATAATTTACAACTCTTAGATACAATAAGGTGATTTTTCTATAAATAAAGATAAAAGTGCTTTGAACATTTGGAGAGAGTTTAGTAGAGTGTTTAGTGATTTTTCTATGGATTAATAGATGATGATGAAAGTGTCTGAAACATTTGGAGAGAGTTTAGTAGAGAGGTTAAGGATTTGTCTTTTCCTTTGCAAAAAAAAAAGACAAATCATTTGCAAAACATAGATTGAAAATTTTAAATTTTTTTTATTTGCTATGGTATTCAAACTCTAGGTCCCTAATAATGTTGAAAAAGATTAGCCTGGTCAATTTTTTGATGTAAGGAATGAAGATATAAGGCGATAAAGGGGTCACTTTGTCTTAACCCTTTTCCACTTTGGAAATGCAATATGGGAACTCCATTAATTAAGACTAAATAAAAAATGGTAGTGACACACTATTTCATCTAATTTATAAAATCCAAGGGGAAACCAAAAGCCTTAAACATATTAGTGATGAAGTCCAAACTTAAAGAATCAAATGCTTTATGGAAATCATCTTTAATTGCCTAATTCACAAGGGCTTTTTTCCTTCCATAAGACCTGAATAGTTACTAAATAAGAAGGATATTATCATTAAATGGCTTATTATGGAGAAAAGCACGTTGAGCTCTATTGATTACCTTATCTATCACATCTGTTATTATAGAGATAAGAATCTTGTATAAAGTATTACAATAGGAAATGAGTATGTAATCTAGTATTGAGATAGGATTGGAAGTTTTACGAATTAAAGTGATAAAGGTCCTATTAAACTCTTTTGATGTAATCCCCTTATTAAAGAATTCAAGAATGGAATCCAGTACCATATCTTTTATCCAAGGCCAAGTATTTCGAAAGAATTGGGCATTAAGCCCATAAGGACTTGGGGCTTTATGTGGATTAAGTTAAAAGAGCACTAATTATATTTGTTCCTTAGATACTGATTTAGAGAGTAGGTGGAGCTCCTGGTCTATGAACTGATTGTCAAGAAATTCTTAGATGTAGATGAGTAATGTGCCTAAGTTCCCATAGTATTCCTATAGAAATTCAAAATCTTGTTCTTTATTTATCTTTGGTCTTGTAAAAGAGTTTTATATCTCCTCAAGAGAGTTGAAATCCTGTTTCAAGTCTTGCTTATTTGAATGGCTCTATGGAAAATCTTGCTTTTCAAATCCCCTTCTTTGAGCCATAAGATTCTTTCCCTTTTTTTGAGCAGTGAGTTATGAGCCTCAATTACTTAGAGATAACCAGTTAAAGCTTTTTGTTCCAAATTTAGTAGTAAGGGGTTCCTTAAATTTATATAAATTTGGTTAAAAAATGTCCCTAAGAATCTTTTGATGCCCCCTTTTAATAGCTTCCTCGAAGCCATCCACTTTAGTAAGGAAGTTGTTGAACTAAAAAGGGCCTTTCTTAGGATGGTTGGTAACCAAATTTTGAACTATCATAAGGAGATGATAAGAGAATATAAGGTTACAAAAACTTACAAAGCTTGAAGGAAATATGCTCAGACATTCTTCATTAATTGTAGGCTTATTAAACTTTTCCAAAATGTTCCAAGTTTTATGCTACTTTTTTAGAGGTAGAAATTACCAAAGAAGTTAAGAACAATGACCTCTATGTCACTAATGCAATATTTCATCTCATTATTGTAGTGGTTTGGGTTTGCATTCCCAACAACTTTATAGTTATAAAAATGCTATTGAAATCTCCCAAGATCATCCAAATACCATTGGTTGTGGAACTTATACTCTTGATATAATTCCATAAAACGTTCCTTTAAAATACATGATTTAAGACATACACTGGTAAAATCCATAATTTGATATTAACCAGGGTTGTAACTAATTATAGGTCCATAAACTGGTTTAAGGAAAGAAACATATAAATATCTGCTGGATCAAGATTATAAGCCAAGACAATTCTACCATTATAATGATGTAAGTGATTTGTAACTATTTTCCATTCTCTCTTAAAAATCCTTAAATTGTATAGTTCTCAATTTTGAATTTTGACTCCAAAATAGTTGTAAACATAGGTTTTGTTTCCTTCACGAACTCCCTAAGGGCTTCTTGTTTCGTTAGGTCAACTATAGTCATCTCCAACGACTCATCACGCACATATAAATTTTGCTTTTTATACTCTTTTAGGGCATTACACATGTCACTTTCTCATTGGTCATCTCTAATAACTTATCACACACATTTCATTGTCTCAATGGTCATCTCTGATGACTCATCACCATGTCATTAATGATTCATAATCCTTAACCTCTAATTTGTAATTAAGTGTGATTCATTAATCCATTAATACCATTTTATACAAAAAGACCTAATTGCCTTTTGATGAATTTAATTTACCAACTAATCGAATTAAATTCTAAAAATATTCCCTAACTATCTTATCATCAAATTATCGATGAAGTACTCTAATTAAGGTCAATAATTATTATTTGTATGCTTTAAAAAAATTCGAATGGGTTTAAAATCATCAATACCCTTTATTTTCCAAAAAGAACAATTTAATCCTAAACTTTTGGAAATCTTGAAATCCATCTATTCAAACTTATTTTTTATCCGTATCATTATCATTAGACTCTAATACCTATTCTGGATAATTTCCAATTTTTCAGAGTTGGGTTCCCCAAAAATCAATATTCAAGCAAAAATACTATTTACCTAGACTCATTATTCGTCCAAAAATACTATTTATAAAATTATATTCAAATGAAAGGAAAAGTTCAGGGTTTTATAATCATCCCTCCTTATAAAAATTTCTTTCTCAAAATTTAACTAAGCATATCTGTTTAAAGCAGGTGGGGATACAATTTACACAGCTGGTGCTCAGACCCCATATAGTTTCCTCTATTGCATGCTTCCTCCACGGTACTTTAACCAAAGGAATGATCTTATTACGCATAAATTGTTTTTTGTAATCGAGGATTTGTAATGTTTTCTCCTCAAAAGCCAAATCTTCCTTTAAGTTCACTAGTTATTCTATGATTACGTGTGAAGGGTCCGTTAGGTATTTGCGAAGCATAAATACGTGGAAGACATTATGAATCCTTACAAGCTCATCTGGTAGCTTCAATTGATATGCCACTGACCCAAATCTTTTTATGATCTCATATGGTCCCATGTAATGCGAACTTCACTTACATCATTTCCTAAACTTTACACCTTCCCAAAGAGAAATCTTAAGAAATACACTATCTTCATTTTCAAATTCAAGATCCCTATGGCGATTATCTACATAGCTTTTCTGCCTATCTTAGGCTATCTTTAATCTTTCCCGAATAACTTGAATTTTACCTGTTTCACTTGTACAAGTTTGGGACCTATCAGTTTCCTTTCACCTATGTCATCCTAACATATTGGAGTTCTGCATTTTCTTCCATAAAGTGCCTCCTAAGGGGGTCATGCTAATGTTAGCCTGATAACTGTTATTGTATATGAACTCTATTAGTGGTAAGCACATGTCCCAACTCCCCCTAAACTCTATGAAATGGGTCCTAAGCATATCCTTAAGTGTCTGGATAGTCCTCTCTGACTGTCCATCCATCTAAAGATGAAAGGTAGTGCTAAACTTCAAGCATGTACTTAAGGTTTTTTATTATCTGGGCCAAAATCTCGATGTAAGCACGGTTTGAGACAATAGAATTTAACGTACCATAGAGTCTCATTATCTCATCCACATAAAGTTGGGCTAACATGTTTAAAGGATAATTGTTCTCGTTTGTAAGGAAGTGTGCAGACTTTGTTAACTTGTCCACTATCACCCATATAGCATCTTGCCCCCTCTAAATCCATGAAAGTCCTATTATGAAGTCCATAGTAGTCTTCTTCGACTTCCATTATGGGATAGGAAGGGGTTGCTTTAATCTAACAGGCTTTTGATGTTTTGCTTTTACCTGTTGACAAGTTAGACACTTAGAAGGAACTGTACTATTTCTTTCTTTATCCCTCTCCACCAGTAGTGTTCTTTGAGAGTATGGTACATGTTCGTGCTACTTGGATGCATAGGACAAGCTGATGAGTGAGCTTCCTCTAAGATATCTTTCTTTAAATGTCCTATATCTAATACACATAATCGTTCCCCCTTCATCACTGTACCATCTTCCTTGATTGTAAGATCTATTCTCAACCTAGTCTCAACTTTAGTCTTCAACTTCATTAACTGTGGATCTTTTTTCTATCCCTTTCTAACCTAATCCACCAAAATGGGGCGAACATGAAAGGAAGCAATTAATGCCTCTGAGTCTGCCATATCCAATCTCACTACTAGAGACCTAATTTCCTCAAGAAGTGGAAGATATATCATCTTCAACGATGCTATTGAACTGATAGGTTTCATACTTAAGGCATCAACCATTACATTGCCTTCTCCAGGGTGGTACTTTATCGTACAATCATAATCTTTTATTTATTCCAACCATCTCCTCTGTTTTTTGAGTGAAAAAAATATTGTAGACTGTTATGATCTATGAAAATCCTATAGAGAACACCATATAAGTAATGCCTCCAAATTCTCAATGAAAAAAACTACTATTTCTAACTTTAGATTATGGGTGGGCTAGTTTTGCTCATGCTTCTTCAATTTCTTGGAAGCATAGGCTACAACCTTATCATTCTGCATGATAACGCACCCTAACCCCTGTCTTAAGGCATCACTATACACGACAAATACGTCCATCCCTGTTAGTAATGTGAGTATAGGAGCTATTGTCAATCTTTCGTTCAACTTATCAAAACTTCGTTGACAGGAACCTGAGCAGTCAAACTTCTCCTCTTTTTGTGTCAACTTGGTCAGTGGGGTTGCTATTGTGGAAATCGTTCAACAAATTTCCTATAATAGCCTGGCAATCCAAGGAAGCTCCTAACTTCCATCACAGTGGTAGGAGGTCTCCAATTAGTAACAACTTTAATCTTTTAGGGATCCATACTAAGTCACACTAAGTCCCTCAGTTGAGATGACATGACCCAAGAAAGCAATCTTATTTAGCCCAAACTGACACTTACTGAACTTAGCATGTAATTGGTGCTCTCATAAGGTATGTAATACTATCCAAAGGTGTTCTACATGCTCCTTATGACTACCTGAGTACACTAATATGTCATTAATAAAAACTATCACAAACTTATCTAGGTGCTCTTGCAACACCCTATTCATCAAATCAATAAAAGCAGCTGGTGCATTTGTTAATCCAAAGGGCATAACTAAGAATTCATAAAGCCCGTACCTAGTCTTAAAGGAAGTTTTCTAAATATCCTCACTATGGACTTTCAACTAATGATAACCTGATCTTAGATCAACCTTCGAATACACCTTGGATCCTTGTAGCTGATAGAATAAATCATCAATCCTCATAAGTGGATATTGGTTGCAAACTATCACTCTGTTTAGTTGTCAATAGTCGATACATAACTTTAAATTCCCATCATTCTTTTTGACAAATAGGATTGGAGCCCGCATGGAGAAGTGTTGGGTCTTACTAAACCCTTAGCTAGTAACTCCTTCATTTGTACTTTCAATTCCTTCAACTATGATGGAGCCATTTTTTATGGAGTGATTGAAATTGGTTGGGTTTTTAGAGTTAAGTCTATCTCAAGCTCTTTTACCTTATTTGGGGGTAATCCTAGAAAATCCTCCAGAAACACTTCAGGGAACTCTCTGACAATCAGAATATCTCCTAATTGAACCGCATCAGTACCTTGTTCAATCATGTAAGTTAGATATTATCCTTTACAAAGCATTTTACTATCTATCATGGCGGTCACTATACTAGTGGGAAAAACTTTTCGTATCCCATGAAATGTCACCTCCGATTCTCCTAATCGACTCAGCCTAACCTCCTTTTAAAAATAATCCACTACCACACAATGTAATTCCCATTCGATATTATTAATCTCTATTTTGAAACTTGTTCCTAGTAGGTTTTCATACCTTGTTGAGATGAGGGATGAAGGCTTCCAAACATATGACACTTTAATAATCTCTGCCACAAGGTTGAAATTCTTGCACAAGCTTACAATAGTTATTGACTCAGGTAGCTCAGAGTTCTCCTTAACTATAACATAATGGTGGGTGTAACTTGATAGGTGTCAAATGCATTGTATTTTAGGGTATAGCTTGATATATGTTTAGCCATTTATTCAATTGTTTAGTATATGTTTAGGGTAGAATTTTGTTAGTTTGTGATTTATTTTTGTTTTAAGTGTTTTATGGGTCAGAACAATCCTTTAAGCTTAAATATGATATTTTTGAGGTACCTTAATGTGTTTGTTAGTGTTTCAGGGTAGAGATCGGAGAATATAGGAGTTTTAGAGCAAATTGGGGCCAATTGCATAGGCCACAATCGTGATAGAAAGTCCTGACATAGGCCACGATCGTAACCTGATACATAGCCACTTCCAAACTTCGTATTTCAAGGGATTTTTTGGACCTTTCAGTGTTGGGCCTTGAAATTTTTTTTGTTTATTTTAATAAACATGACTTGAATGAATTCTGGTATTGTTAGATAAATTATTTTTTATTGAGGTTAACTATTATGTCAAGTTTAGGAGGATTTAA
>JANQAP020000551.1:3863130-3879973 GCA_026874005.2 Erythroxylum coriaceum | reverse complement strand
ATTTTTTAATTTCAACATTTGCAAGAAGAATCAAAAGTATTCCCTAGAGGCATAATATTAGCTACATATACATAAATTAAAAGTATTCCCTAGAGGCATAATATTAGCTACATATACAAACTAATTGGTGGATTGATCAAATTAAACTTGTACTAAATCCACAATCTAGGCAAAATTTTGGCGAACAAATACTTGTCTAATTTTTTTTTTAATAAAACCTATTGAAGGTTAAAGCATTGAATGTACTAAATGTTTGCTATGTAGACAGGTTGTCCAATTGGGTTTATAGTCGAAGCCAAATTTGAACTAGAGTAATAAAATTAAGATCATGAAATTATCTGAAGTTATAAAACCCTTAAATTCAGAATTTGAAGACAATTAGAGTCGGGGTTTAGGTGAGCTGTTGTCATATCTTCCTCATAGAGAGCAGTTTTGTAGGTCAAGGCTGACGTTGTAGCATTTATAAACTTTCGTGGTAAGCTTTAAATCAACATTTGGTGCTTTGGCGGTTCGCGTCTTAAATTGATGCACAGAAATCAGCCAGTTAACGATTGTCGTTTACAAAAGACGACCAGACCACAAAATAAGAGGAGCTTTACTGCCAGCCCAGTCCTCTCAGGTGCGCAATTGACATTTTTTACGTAGGTAGAACAAAATACGTACACATGATTAGTGGAGAATCAAAACTGAAGAAGAAAGTTGCAAAAGATATAACTAAGAGGATACAAATAAATCAGTACTTTGGCGCCAGAAAACATGAAGATAAATCAAATAGGAAGGATGAAACCAAATGAAAATCCAATTGATGGAACTCAGATGATGTATTATCCGAACAGTCCAACCTCTATAATTCACCGCATTGGCAAGGACTGAAATGATTATATCTCATCTTTAATCTAGAGTTTCAGAGCACTTCTTGCCATGGCCAAAGCACCTTCAAAACTTTGATTCCCTCCAATGAATCCACTCATGTGAACAAAAACACCACCAGGGATTCCAGACTCCCGTACAAGATCGTCGTCTCTTAGACCTCGCCACTGAGCTGGAAGAGGTTTTCGGCTCTCAAATCTGTCAGGAGATACTCCAACAGCCTGCACTCGCCAGTGTTTGCTCCTGTCATCCTGCACAAATCATGGGCACTTAACAATTCAAAAGAATTTTCTCGATGATTGCACATATTGATACAGCAACTGTAGAATATTTATGGAAACAATATGCTATTCACATGAAGAGAATCAAATGGAGCTGAAGATCAAAAGAAAGGTCCTGCATCTTTTGCTGCTTTGAGCAATACGTCTATTTTATTAAATGCAGAATTTGTTTCAGAGATTGATATGCCAAAAAACAATTATTCATTTTTAGAAACTGAAGATAGAAAACCATATATATGAACAACCAAGTTATAAACAAAGCCAGCCACACCTGATAAAGAACATATTTAATTGAAGGTTCAATCTTCATTTCCTCCTCTAGCTCAAACATTTGAAGTTTCCACTGCAAGATAACAGAAATTAATGAGAGCTTTCGATAGATTATAATTTATACCGATTGAATGCTTTTGATGAATCATTTCTCATAGATAATAGATGACTCTACAGTAAAAACAACAACAACAACAACATTCCAATAGAAATCCTGCTAAGATGCACGGTTTGGAGAAGCTCAGAAGTATGCAGCTTTACTCTTAACTATTGAAGAGACTGTTTCTAATAGACAGATAATAGATGACTCTAACATGACCAAATATGCTACCAAAGATGATATGCTAGTACAAACTGCCACATTTTTCTGTCAAGTACAAACACTAGTTTCGCTCAAAGAACTTTCATATATACACAAGTAATTGTTTCCATGAGCTCCTTCTGGAGATACTAATTGAGCCCAAAAGACAAACAAAAAGACAACAAATAAAAAAAGAAATGAATACGAAATGATGCATATATACTTGCAATTGTTTGCATAGCAACTAAATGCATCTATATCAAATTGCTACCATATCTAAGTAAATGCAGAGAAGTAATACAGGAATTAACACATTGGAGTGTATATCTGTGAGTGTGTGTGTGTGTGTGTGTGTGTACATGTATAGATATATACAAGGAACAATGATGTTATTAGAAAGGAACATACGTATTTAAAAAAGGGTACATGCAATTGTAATACTTACAGGGCAAAAACTAGTCAACACCACCATTTCACCACTAGGATCAACATCAAATCTAGATTCAAGACATTTCATCACTATAGACCGTGCCGGTAACCAAGACTTTGCATGATAATGAACATTCTGAACATAAAAGTTGGTCAGAAAAGCCTTTCTTGCAATAAGAAGAGATGGGTAAGCTCTAAGAATGAAAGTACAAAAGGCATCTCTCTATCAAAAATATGTTGAAAATTCCAATTTTCCAATAAAGAAGGAACTCACTTGTAAGAACTCACCACCAGCTAAAGCCATTGCATGTTTGAAAGCTTCATTCTCCTTCTCTGCTGACTGATCAGGCTCAATCCAATCCAGATTTAATCTTCCAACTCTGGAAGATAGATGTGTATTGTTCACATATCTTGCAGGCTGGTCTGTATCATATTGATTGATTCCGTTGTCAATGGCATCAATTGCCTGACAAAGTAAAGTAAAATGTTCTCAAATCTAACAGAAAAATAGCAATAAATACACCAATCATTTTCAATTTAAAAATTAACTTTGTCAAAGAATAAAAACGGTGAGCTTATGAATGTTTCCCAAATCCAAATGATTTGAAAAAGAGCCACTTCAAACATGTAACATGGCAAAGGATAGCATCATATAAAATCTTAGGGAATTAATACACAAGAATATTAAAAACCATTTCAAGCAATGAATTGCATCTAGATATCAAATAAGTATGCAGAGTTAGCACCTCCATAAAGCTTTTGTAAACAGCAAGGTACAGCCGATTTACATCCGGATGCTCTTGATCAACTTGAAGCTCCTTAGCCAAAATTTCTTTGCCAAAATGCTACAGAAGTATCAATCAATAAAATTATATTTATTCGGTAATATAAAACCCATTACATGTGAAATTAACAATAATAGAATTGGTTAATATATAATAGCCACCATATATATTTGGATGCATGTATATGTATTTATTTAAGCATTCTTAATTTTACCAAGGAGTACCTTGTATACAAGACCAGCGCTGCTGAGCTTGGTAGAGAAGCCGTGACCAAATACCTCCTCAAATCCCTTCTGGTGGTGATCATATCTATCGCGAATTGGATCATAAACGCCCCCCACATCAAGCACAGCATCAAGACCCTCCAACACCTAAAATCCACATCAATCCACGCATTCCAACCCACATCATGAGTTGGTAAACACAGCTTCAGCACATGTTTGCTCACCATAAACCACCAAGAAAGGCAAATGAGAGCTTAAACACGATAAACCCATTTATCTAAACTCTTATTATACTCCAAAATTAGACTCTATCCGGTACCATAAAATTTATTAACAGAAAACCAACCACTTAAAACCAGCTTCTTCTCAATCTCAAAACTAAACAATTAAATAAAAAAGAACGACTTCTTTGACGAGAAGCAGCAATAAGGGACGAGACAAAATGGAATAATTGGAACCTTGGGATCACGGGTGCGGACAATCTCGGCGTTGGAGAACCTGTGAGTGAGGCGAATCATGAAACAGCCAAGAGCTTCGTCGCAATGGAAACTACCGTTGTGAGTGCCAACACGCTTTGTAGTGGGATGGGCAGGAGAGGCTGTAGAGTAGGTAGGAGAATAGACTTCAGGAGAAGAAATAGTAGCGGCCATAGAAGGGAGGCGTAGACGAGAGCTGAGCGTTAGGTTTCTGGGGGAGAAGATGATGTCGTGCTTAAACCCTCTGACCGCTCTCAACATTAGCCTTTGGTTGTATTGTTATGTTTCGTGAGTGCAAAAAGTACTTATCCTCTTGGTTTGGCAAGTAGTAAATTAATATTAACCAAACAAAAGAAAATTAGGGTTTTAAAAAATTAGGGAATAAATATAACCAAATACTAGGGAATTAAAAAATTAGGAAATAAATTTTGTCTTTTCATTCTACCCGCCTCATTAGTAGTTATCAAAAAAATATAAAAGGTTTAGTAAAAATGGAGAGATCTTCTATTCCACTCCCGTGTACCAACTCTCTTTCACACTTTCTCATTCACTCATTTTATAATAAATTAATAAAATCAGGATCGATATGGAAGGAGTGAATAAGAGGATCTGTTTCCTTAATTAAATGACCTGTGGCTTGTTTTCAAGCACAAGTGCACTTATAATTTCTTAAGCTTTGCTACTGTATGCCCGTTTCTTTCACAGTTGCTATTGTGCACCTACTGGTGCTCACCTTCGTCGTCTTTCATCATATCCTTTGAATAATTTGAAGTTTATTAAACTTAATCTAATTTAGACACCTCTACTAAACCTATTTTTATGAATCTATCAATGTTACTTAAATAAAGTTTATACGATGTCGAATAGTGTCTAGTTTAAGAATTAACCTTCAAGAGCTGCCTTCAGAGATGAGCTAGTTGAAACGATGATTAGACTCGATAAAAGATAAAATTGAATTGATGATGATACCCTAAAAGTGTACTGCGATGATTCTTCAGATGAAGAGTATTTTGAAGTTGTCGAGTATAGCCAAAAATCAAGATGACAAAAGAAATGAAAGCACAACTCGTAGTGAATGTTCTGGGATGTGGTATTGGATGCACAACTCTCTTCATATAATTATTTTTCTTATAAAGTTTGAAGGAGTAGATACGCATCATGGACATGGTGGAGGGATTTTATCTCGTGAGATTCACCAATACTGATAATTATTGACAAGCGTTATCGGGTGGTCCATGAACTTATGGAAAAGGTTACATCCTGGTAAGACGCTTGATATCCTAGTTCATACCCGAATTTACTTTACCGAAATCTCGTTAAGTATGGGCCCATCTCAAACAACACTTGATCTGGAGATCATACGTTACTCTAAAGGCGATTTGTAGACTACTGGCAAAACGTAAGTTCCAGGTATGATGGTTGAGACACAACGCCCTCACACGTCCTCTTGGCTTCAACGGGCTTACAATTCTCAGCTTTCCTCTTAGAAACCTTACCCTTCAGTATCTACCCTCTTTTTCCGTTAGTTCTAATCTCATACAGTGGAATCGTTTGGAAACAGACAATCCTTGACTATCAAGATTTTCTGATACACAAGATCCTCAAAAAGGTGAGTGTAGAGCATACTTATCTCTATATCAAGACTGGGAATAAATATTCACTCAAACACTCAAACTGTGGCGAGAGCATAACCATACGCACTTATATGTTGGAGCTATATGCCTTGTTCTTACACTTTATGGAAGAAAGGGAATACCCGCTACAGCCAGCATATCTTTTCTAGACACTGCCTACACAACGTACCAAAATGCCTTGATTGGTACCTTGCTGACTACGCTCAACAATGGAAGTGTCATACTGACCATTGCCTTTGATTTTAACATTAGGTTGGATGATCTAACTTTGTCTGAACGCCTTTAAGTTCAGATCCAGATCACTGGAGCAGATCAAGATCCCACAACCATCATGGCTATCTTACACCACCAGATGATCTTTCGTCTACAGAATCATGATATGGATCTCAATTTTTCTAATTGCACTTCGGATGCTCTTTACATGATTGCTGATCATTCAAATGATCAAACTACTATCATCTAGATCCCGAAGCAACTACCAGCACAGGAGCTTGAAAAGTTGATGCCTACTGAATGGATCACCAACTACCAAAGGTGCTCCACAGGCCTCATCAACACTCTTTTCATACGACGACTCTTCGGATTCTGACGACACTAAAGGATAGACCTGTGAAGTCCATCTATTCAAGGCCCAACTATGTAGATTCGGCAAGCGCTTCTATCTCAAGAGGGAGTATATTTATGATTCAGCCCGTATTTTCATATAAAGAAGGTAAATCTGGTCCTCCGATCCATTACTTCAAATCTAATGGAGATCTAGTTTACTTTAGCCATCATCATGGACATTTTGTATAGGACGTCGACCCATCCATATGTGAACCAGATTGTGAAGTTTGTCTCAACCCTGAGTCAGATAGTGATGATGATAATGATCGCTACATAAGACGAAGGAAGAAGAAAAAGGTCAAATCCAGATGTAAGCCTTCACAATAGTATCATCCACTAAAGGATGATCCAGATCCTCCATCTAGAGGACTTTAATATCACCCGCTGAGGGGTGATATAGATCCAGACCCTTTGGCTGGAGTTTACAGATCTCATCTACTGAAGGATGAGAAGAAGCTAGATCTAGACAATTCGAGCCCAAGCAGAAGAGTATCTACTGAAGGATACAAACCTGTATCTAATGAAGGATACAGAACCAGATCTTTACTTGTATCTACTGAAGGATATAGATCTGTACCTACTGAAGGGTGCAGACCCAGATCTCTGAGAGAGATGTTACACTCGTCTAATAGCTGCTACACAAAGCCAGTCATTCCTATAACTCCTACTCCTATTCCGTGCTATATGGCATTGCCATCATATGAGGATAACTTTCCTCAATTACACAGGAGGATTGATGAATCAATGAAGGTTGTCTATAACCCGTACATCTGAGCCTCAGGAATAACTTCTCAAGGAACACTTGTGTTAAATCCATCAAATAAAGTTCTAAACTGGCAAACACAGAATGCAGTAGCACAAAACAGAGTTCTAAGAAGGATTGGTTCTAAGCTTGAGGGAATCAATTACCAGACGCAAGCTACTCATCACAAAGTTGACGCATTCTTTAAACAGATCCAACAAATGTATCAATCTTACAAAGCTCAGATCAAACAACTTGATGCTGAACTTCGACATTACATTGAAATACATTATATGGGTCCTGACTTCAACAACAAAGGCAAAGAAATTGGGAAGATACAAGGAATTGTGCGACAAATGAAAAATGACATGCAATCTGCACAGTCTAGAACCATATACAGTTCGAGCTTAACAGTTTTCCCAACTATCCGGCTAGTATATGCTTCTCCTATGTATCAGAAGTATCTAGAGGAATTTGACTATTCAAAGGTATTCAAGTTCAATTATCCTTTGATTAGAAAGTACATACATCCTCAGACAGCTCAAGCTAAACAAGCAACTGAAGCTAAGTCGACAAGAAAATTGAAATTTAAGTCAAAGCCTAAAATCCTGAGCCAGCATTATCTTCTCATACATCTTTTGAACCAGAACAACAGTGGAGAAAATCAGTACAAATATGTACTCCTCCTACATCTCCACTAAAGTCTCTGCCTTCTACCTCTACTGGGAAAGACAAAGCGCCCATGTCAGAGTTCATTGTAACTCTTGAGACTATGACTACAGTAGAACAATCTTCTACCTCTAATCAATCAGATCACTCATTAGATGCTCACTCTGGAGCATCTAAAATTTCTGACGTCACTGTAACAATTTCTGAGTCATCTAGTGGACTGTTCAACATAACCACTGATTCTTCAGCCCAGCTAGCTGATCTATCAGAATTATCACAAGTTTTGATGACTATGCGTGAACCAACTGACGTCGATATTGAACCTGAGATAAGTGAAGTGGATTCCATAGGTACTGAACCATTCAGACCTACACTAACATCACAAGCTCAGCTAGCTACACAGGCCCCATAGACCAAGCCATCTTCTGGTTCGTGGTTTACTTTTGATGATCTTCCACCAAAGAAATAGAGAGATTGACTGCATAAATTCGATGCATGGACAGATTTACAGATGAACAGACCTAATCATCACTTGCCAGATATTTTGTCTGAATTTAAATCTCATTTCACTGGTACTTTGCGAAAATGGTGGCAAAGTATTTCTGAGCATCAACGAATGCAATACATCCAAGTCACTACAGCCGGAGCTCTTCTTGGAGTTATTCATAAGGAATTCATTGGTGACTTTCAACTGATTGACAAACAGATTAGTCAGGAGTATTTTGCTATGAAATGCTTCTCACTTGACAAGCGTGATATCCAGAAGCATTATAAACATATGACAGAGAGGTATTATCTTTTGAATGGATGGAATGATGTTAATCTTCGCTATACTTTTATCTCATCCCTTCCAGATCAATTGCAACTAGAGCTGCAAAGGACTATAACGTCTTTGCAAAGGGATATGGCCACAATATCTCTTGGAGAGATCTACCAACTTGCTCTTGCATTTCTTGATAAGTTGTGTGACCAACGTGCCTTATTCAAGAATATCCTTAAGAGTGGACCTCTGCTTAAGAAGGCTTGCAAAAAGCCTTATCTTCAAATTAAGTGCAAAGATCAGAAGAAATGAAAGTGTAGTACCAGGAAGAAGAAGGAGTACTACAAAGAAGCTTATTGGAAGAAGTTCCACAAGGAGAAATTAGGTTATAAGCCTCTGCGAAGAACCTATGGCAAAAAGAAAAGATTTATGCGATTCTTTAAGAAGTCCTCTCATCGACAGAAAGCTGATCGATGTTTTCTTTGTGGACAACCAGGTCATTTTGTAGATACTTGTCCTCACAAGACAAAAAAGGATATCAAGTTATTGGAGCATATGCAATCAGTCTTGCCTATTCATCCTTCCAATAATATTGAATATCTAATTGAGGAACAATCTCACGAGGACGAAGATACAAAGTTTGTTGTTTCTGTTATGACTACAGATTATGAATCATCAGATGATTCACTATACATGTTACAGCAGTAGACATGCATGAAGATAGATCGTACACTAGTTCTTAGACTATATGACTAGATCTAACTCTTTCAACATGACAAATATGATAGACCCATCAAAGCTATTGGGTTTATAGATACTGGATCCAATCGTACGATCATGAAGCCCACTATTTTACCCTCTATAACATGGACCTCACATAATCAGTCTTTTATAGCTGTAGATGGAAAAACATTCCAAATTGGGCTCATTACAAAGAGAAAGATCGGTATTTGATTCATTCCAGGATGTACAGTGTGGACTACAATACTTGGACATACATAGGTTCCAGGCCCAGATGTTCTTATTGGAATGAATACATACAGTAAAGCCTCACCTTTACAAATCCTACCCACAGGCCTCAAGTATCGATCATTTTTTAGTTCATACACTGATCTTAAGACTCTAAAAGTCGCACATCCGAAAAAGCTTTCTGAAACTTTAAAGTTCACACTTGATGAGTTTGCTGTGAAGCCCACAACGTCTCAACGGGCTTGTTAGTCAGAGCAACAATCTAGCAAAAAGAGATTAGTAGAGTCTGATTCAGATCATGAATCACAGCTATTACGACATGTGTCAGTTGATCCTTCAACAGCTTCTACTACAAGCTTATCTCATCTGCTTTTTCGGTATTCACCTTGGCCTCTAGCCATTTTTCCCTATAAATACTCGTATCTTCATCGCCAAGTATCCAATCTTCTTTAGTTCATTTGAATAAGTTTATTCCATTAAATTGGCTAATGGATTTTCCCAAATATGCAAAAACCTAAAAAGATTTTCCTCCCATTGCTAGTAGATATAACAATGTGTTAGAAGTAGCTTCTCTTGCTAGAATAAGTTTGTTCTATTATTTGCATTTGTTTCTTAGTGAAGATAAATCTCTTGGTAGTCTCACAATGTTCAATCTTAAAGCACCCTACCTTAATGTGACTTTCCTTCAAGATCCCTTATCTGAAAACACATTATGGTATCTTTGAGCACTCTCTGCCCTTTATGCTTGTACCATCACTATATCACCTTTACAGTTATATCAACATCTCAGTGATGAAAATAATGTAAGTTCTTTACTATGGACATTTCTTGAATGGTTCCAACCAGTAAGTCAATGGAAGCAACAATGTTCTATGGTTATTAGTCAACATTGTTTACAGACAGTCTCTGTTAGACGACAAGCTACACATTGTTTCTTTATCATTCATCGACCATATTGAGAAAGATATAATGGAGCTCTCTACACTGAACCTCATGTCCTTCTCTATCACACTTCATTGTATTGGCCATGGCATCAAGAAAATGTGCTCCAATCACTGCAGGAGTTTCTTAAGGAGATAAATCATTTTCCTGACATACCTAGTATCTCCACCTCCATTAGACCTTATCCGAGTGAATTTGTTCTCGGTGAACCAGAAGCACCAGAAGTTGATATTCCAGGTTCCAATAGTCCCCAATATGACACAGAAGAATCAGTCCCAGATGTTGCAGGACCTTCACAGCCGTATAATTCTGTCTTCCAGGACGATTAAGACCCTAATGACGATACTTACAGTCCTAATGAAGATGATTTAAATCACTTCCTGCATGAACTTCACAGATGTGAGCTTAGTCCTAATAAAAGACATAAGACTTTTCCAAGTCACTCTGATAGCTCAAATGCTCCAGACTCTCCATCCAACTTGCAATCATGGCATGAACCTATCCGTGACTAGTGAGTCTTTGAACGCCATCATTATGGGATATGACTTTTCGACATAGCGTCATTATGCAGTTTTGTCATGTTTTCTTTGGAGTTTTTGATAAAGAAGAATCATCATGGCCCACAAGCACTATGCCAGGATTATCAAGTTACTGTTTGCTTTTAGGAAAATAGATTCATTTATCGTTTGCTTTTTAAAAAGTAGGTAGCTTTTGTTAAAATAGCTTTGATAAAGTGTAATCATTGTCCTTCACTTTTCTAAAGTAGTCATGATTATGTTCTTAAGTAGAATTACCTTTGTAACCCTTGCTTCGCCTATAAAAGCAAGGCTTCTCTTCATTTGTAGACATGTTCAATTTAGACATTCAATTTTAGTTTGATAATATGAATATTAGTTTGAGTGTTCATCTATGAGTTCTCTCTTTCCTGAAAGCTGAGGGTTTGAGTGTTTAAGTGAATGTTTATTCCCAGTCTTGATATAGAGATAAGTATGCTTTATACTCGCCTCTTTTGAGGATCTTCTGTATCAGAAAGTCTTGACAGTCAAGGACTGCCTGTTTCCAAACAATTCCACTGTATGAGATTAGAACTAATAGGGAAAGAAGGCAGAGAATGAGGGGTAAGGTTCTTATGAGGAAAGTTGAGAGTTGTAAGCCCATTGAAGCCAAGAGGGCGCGTGAGGGCGTTGTGTCTCGACCATCATACCTTGAACTTACGTTTTGCCAATAGTCTACATATCGCCTTTGGAGTAGCGTATGATCTCCAAATCAGGTGTTGTTTGAGATGGTGTCATATGTCGAGGACAAACTGGTATGTCGTTGACGTATCCTTTCCCTGTGTACCTTTCGGGGTCCTAGAGTGGTATCAGAGCTAGTGAGTTTTGTTGATACCCAGAGTGGTATCAGAGAACCATCGTGTTCGTGCCCTTCGGAATGGGGGTATATCAGTATTAGTATACTGGTATAGAGAAAGCCATTATCGTAGCCAGCCGGTGATGAGGCATCGTTAAAGACGGTGCTACTCTACTATTCGTATCAAGTCTATTTGGTAAACATTCACACACTCAGTTATACACTCAAGTTAGTAGGGAGAGAACCATAAGAAATATGGAAACACGAAACCCAGTTCATTTATCTACTAGTTTGCCTATGTCTAGAATATCGTGTGACCCTATACATTTATAGTCCAGTTTGTCTTTATCTAGTTTGCCTAGTAGTGTCAAGCGTGTCTTATCCAACAAAATCAAAATTTTAGTAGAAATTACCCATGTACCTATAGAAAATAGTGTTTGTGAGTCTTCTTTACCTTTGTTGAGTCCGTACAATATTTACAATTGTGATCATTCACAGACAAGGAGTATTCGTACCATCTTGTCTACCTCACGTCCTAAGGTAAAAGAAATCATTCAAAGTTCTAGATTGGAACAGTATGGTCTCATATCTACAACTATAGAATAGAATGTAAAGCTTAAAATCCCTAGGGAGCTAGTCTCTTTGTGGCGAGAACAGAACCATACACATTTACAAGTTGGAGCTATACACCTTGTTCTTACTTTTCATGGAAGAAAGGGAATACCTACGATAGCCAGGATATCTCTTCTAGACACTGCCTACATAACATATCAAAATGCCTTGATTAGTACCTTGCTGACTACGCTTAACAACGGAAGTGTCATACTGACCATTGCCCCTGATTTCAACATCAGGTTAGATGATCCCACTTTGTCTGAACGTCTTCAATTTCAGATCCAGATCACTGGAGTTGATCAAGATCCCACAGTCATCATGGCTACCTTACACCACTAGATAATCTATCGTCTACAAAATTATGCTATGGATCTCAATTTTCCTAATTCCACTTCGGATGCTCTTTACATGATTGCTGATCGTTCAAATAATCAGACTACTATTATCTAGATCCCGAAGCAACTACCAACACAGGAGCTTGAAAAGTTGATGCCTACTGAATGGATCACTAACTACTAAAAAGTGTTTTACGTGCCTCGTCGACACTCTTTTCATACGACGACTCCTCCGATTCTGACGACACTAAAGGATGGACCCGTGAAGTCCATCTATTCAAGGCTCAATTGTGCAGATTCGACAAGCGCTTCTACCTCAGGAGGGGGTATATTTATGATTCAGCCCTTATTTTCACATAAAGAAGGTAAATCTGGTCCTCCGATCCATAACTTCAAATCTAATATAGATCCAGTTTACGTTAGCCATCATCATGGACATTTTGTATAGGACATCAACCCATCCATGTGTGAACCAGATTGTGAAGTCCATCTCAACCCTGAGTCAGACAGTGACGATGATGATGATCGCTACGGAAGACGAAGGAAGAAGAAAAAGCCCAAATCCAGATGTAAGCTTTCGCAATAGTATCATCCACTAAAGGATGATCCAGATCCTCCATCTGGAGGACTTCAATATCTCCTACTAAGGTGTGATACAGATCCAAACCCTTTGTCTGGAGTTTACAAATCTCATCTACTGAAGGATGAGAAGAAGCCAGATCTAGACAATTCAAGCCCAAGCAGAAGAGTATCTACTGAAGGACACAAACCTGTATCTATGAAGGATACAGAACCAGATCTCTACCTATATTTGTTGAAAGGTACATATCTGTACCTACTAAAGGGCACAGACCTAGATCTCTAAGACAGATGCTGCAATCGTCTGATAATAGTTACACAAAGCCAGCCATTCCTGTTATGACTCCTACTTCTATTCCGTGCTAAGGTAGATGTTGAAAAAGTAGATGAGATAAGCTTGTAGTAGAAGTTGTTGAAGAATCAGTTGACACATGTTGTAACAGCTGTGATTCATGATATGAATCAGATTCTACTAATTTCTTTCTGCTGGATTGTTGCTCTGACTGACAAGCCTATTAAGACGTTGTGGGCTTCATATCACACTCATCAGGTATGAACTTTAAAGCTTTTCTAGATGTGCGGCTTTCAGAGTCTTAAGATCAGTTTATAGACTGAAAAATGATCGATACCTGAGGCCTGTGGGTAGGATCTGTAAAGGTGTACCTTTATTGTATGTATCCATTCCAATAAGAACATCTGGGCCTGGTAATTGTGTATGTCCAAGTATTGTAGTCCACACTGTACATCCTTGAAAGAATCGAATACCAATCTTTCTCTTCGTAATGAGCCCTATCTTAATTTTTTTTCCATCTGCTACTGTAAAAGACTGATTATGTGAGGTCTATGCTGTAGAAGGTAAAATATTAGGCTTTATGATCATACGGTTAGATCCAGTATCCATAAACCCAATAGCTTTGATGGTCTATCATATTTGTCCTGTTGAAAAAGTTGGATCTGGACATATGGTCGTAGAACTGGTGTATGATCCAATTTCATGCATGTCTATTGCTGTAGCATGTACAGTGAATCATCTGATGATTCATCATCTGTAGTCGTAACAAAAACAACAAACTTTGTATCTTCGTCCTCGTGAGATTGTTCCTCAATTAGATCTTCAATATTATTGAAGGGATGAATAGGCAAGAAAGATTGCATATGTTCCAATAACATAATATCCTTTGTTGTCTTGTGAGGACAAGTATGTGCAAAATGACCTTGTTGTCCATAGAGAAAACATCGATAAGTTTTCTATCGATGAGAGGACTTCTTAAGGAACAACATAAATCTTTTCTTTTTGCCATAGGTTCTTCATAAAGGTTTGTATGCTTCCTTTCCCTTGTGGAACTTCCTTTGAGCATCGGGTTTGTAGTACTCCTTCTTCTTCCTGGTACTACAATCACATTTCTTCGGATCTTTGCACTTGATCTGAAGATAAGGCTTTTTGCAAGCCTTCTTAAGCAGAGGTCCAGTCTTAAAGATATTCTTGAATAAGACATCTCGATCGTACAACTTATCAAGAGATGCAAGAGCAAGTTGGTAGATCTCTCCAAGAGATATTGTGGCCATATCCCTTTGCAAAGATGTTATAGTCCTTTACAGCTTTGGTTGTAATTGATCTGGAAGGGATGAGATAAAAGTGTAGCGAAGATTAACATCATTCCATCCATTCAAAAGATAATACCTCTCTGTCATGTATTTATAATGCTTCTGGATATCACGCTTGTCAAGTGAGCAGCATTTCATAGCAAAATACTCCTGACGGATTTGTTTGTCAATCAGCTGAAAGTCACCAATGAATTCCTTACGAATAACTCCAAGAAGAGCTCCGGCTGTAGTGACTTGGATGTACTGCATTCGTTGATACTCAGAAATACTTTGCCACCATTCTCGTAAAGTACCAGTGAAACGAGATGTAAATTCAAACAAAATATTTGGCAAATGATGATTAGGTCTGTTTATATGTAAATCTATCCATGCACTGAATTCATGTAGTAGATCTCTCCATTTCTTTGGTGGAAGATCATCAAAAGTAAACCACGAACCAGAAGATGGCTTAGTCTATGGGGCCTGTGCAGTTGGCATCAGCTTGTGGTGCTGGTGCAGGTCTGAATGGTTCAGTATCTGTGGAATCTACTTCACTTATCTCAGGTTCAATATCAACGTTAGTTGGTTCGCACATAGTCATCAGAACTTGTGATAATTTTGATAGATCAGCTAGCTGGGCTGAAGAAACAGTGGTTGTGTTAAACATTCCACTAAATGACTCAGAAATTATTGCAGTGACGTTAGAAATTTTAGATGCTCCAGAGTAAGTGTTTGATGAGTGATCTGATTGATCAGAGGTAGAAGATTGTTCTACTGTAGTCATAGTCTCAAGAGTTACAATAAACTCTGACATAAGCGCTTTGTCCTTCCTAGTAGAGGTAGAAGGCTGAGACTTTGGTAAAGATGTAGAAGGAGTACGTATCTGTACTGATTTTCTCCACTATTGTTCTGATTCAAAAGATGAATGAGAAGATGATGCTAGCTTAGGAATCCTTTCAGGCTTTGACTTGGATTTCGATTTTCTTGTCGACTTAACTTCAGTTGCCTGTTTAGATTGAGCTATCTGAGGATGTATGTACTTCCTCATTAAAGGATAATTGAATTTGAATACCTTTAAATAGTCAGTTTCCTCTAGATACTTCTGATACATAGGAGAAACATATACAGGCTGGATAGTTGGGAAAACTATTGAGCTCGAACTGTATATGGTTTTAGACTGTGCAGATTGCATGTTAACTTCTATTTGTTACACAATTCATTGTATCTTTTCAATTTCTCTGCATTTGTTGTCGAAGTCAGGACCTATATAATGTATGTCAATATAGTGCTGAAGTTCAGCATTAAGTTGTTTGATCTGAGCTTTGTAAGATTGATACATTTGTTGGATCTGCTTAGAAACTGCGTCAACTTTTTAATGAGCAACTTGCGTCTGGTGACTGATTCCCTCAAGCTTAGAATCAAATATTCTTAGAATTCTATTCTGTGCTACTACATTTTGTGTTTGCCAGTTCCAAACTTCATCTGATGGATTTGACACAAGTGTTCCTTGTGAAGTTATTCTTGAGGCTCGGATATACGGGTTATAGACAACCCTCATTGATTCATCAGTACCCCTGTGTAGTTGAGGAAAGTCATCCTCATGTGATGACAACGCCATATAACACGGAATAGGAGTAGAAGTCATAACAGGAATAGTTGGCTTTGTATAACGACTATCAGACGATTGCAACATCTCTCTAAGAGATTTGGGTCTGCACCATTCAGTAGGCACATATCTGTATCCTTCAGTAGATACAAGTAGAGATCTAATTCTGTATCCTTCAGTAGATACAAGTTTGTATCCTTCAGTAGATACTCTTCTGCTTAGGATCAAATCGTCTGGATCGGGCTTCTTCTCATCCTTCAGTAGATGGATCTGTAAACTCTAGATAAAGGGTCTGGATCTGTATCACCCCTCAGTGGGTGATATTGAAGTCCTCCAGATGGAGGATCTGGATCATCCTTTAGTAGATGATACTAATACGAAGGCTTACATATGGATTTGGGCTTTTTCTTCTTCCTTCGTCTTCTGTAGCAATTATTATCATCGTCACTATCTGGCTCAGGGTTGAAACAGACTTCACAATCTGGTTTACACATGGATAGGTTGACGTCCCATATAAAATATCCACGATGATGGCTAACATAAACCAGATCTCCATTAGATTTGAAATAATGGATCGAAGGACCAGATTTATCTTCTTCATGTGAAAATATAGGCTTAATCATAAATATACCCCCTTCTGGGGTAGAAGTGCTGGCCGCATCTTTACTAGGCCTTGAATAGATGGACTTCACGGGTCCATCCTTTAGTGTTGTCAGAATCAGAGGAGTCGTCGTATGAAAAGAGTGTCGATGAGGTGCGTGGAACACCTTTTGGTAGTTGGTGATCCATTCAGTAGGCATCAACTTTTCAAGCTCC
>JANQAP020000551.1:3840675-3852623 GCA_026874005.2 Erythroxylum coriaceum | reverse complement strand
TGTCCTACTTTCACTGATTGACCTCACTTGTACCCGTTTCTAGGGTTTAACCCGTTACATGGAAACGGGATGTTACAAATTATGTATTTGATGGAGCTCTAAGTTTTGTGAAAAAAATCTCCATTAAACCCACCTAATCTTGATGCCTTCATAGGGTTAAGCTTAAATACTTTTTGCTCTAATTATTGAGTGGTGAATGGTCTATATAAGTATCCTTTTAACTCATCAGAAAATGAGTTTTGACTGAAGGTGCTACGGATTGAAATTGAAGAGGCTATGGGGTGTTGAGTTCCTAAGAAGTTCTTCAAGTAATGATATGTTTCTTCTTTTAGCTCTACTTAAGATCTAATGGCTTCTCTGTTTGGCCTGGTTAATTTAGAAATGTATTTTGCATTCCTCCTAGCTTTGATGGTATTGTGGAAGAATTTTGTACTTTATCGCCTTCTAGGCTCCATTTCAATCTTTCCATTTTCTTGAGTTAGGAATTATTAACGAATAATGCCATTGTGTAATCATGCATTACTATTCTCTCATTCTTCTTAACTTGATCATTAAAAGGGTCCATGTATAAAGAGTTTTGACTTTGAATTAGGTGGGATTTAGAGCTTTTAACTATATCACTTATATGTTACAACCTCCTTCCATTTAATCTCTTCATTTCATTTTTGATGAGTTCTAATTTTGAACTAATTAATATTGCTTGCTACCACTAATCCCCTTTAGTATATAGCTGCAGATGGCTTCACGAAATCCTTCTTCTTTTATGATAAAGTTGTTGAATCTAAATGGACAATTTGTATTCGTTCCCCTTCCCATATGTTGAATGATTATTGCTAAGTGATAAAAAATCTTTGTGGCACTAAAGTACTCTCTGGGAACTTCTCTAACTAGTCTTCATTCACCATTGCTTGATCCAATATTTATTGAGAATTTTGGTTGCTACACCAACTTAAAAATTCCATCTTCATATATTTAACCTCAATTTGTTGTACACAATCACTAAGATCACTATTGTAAAATTGTGATCAGTATTCCCTTCATCTTCATTCCTAAATAAGACACAATTAAAGTACCCTAAGAAAAGACAGGGAACTATTAAGTAGGAGTGGATAAAAATTATTCTATTCAATAATACTTTCCTTTGAAATTAAAATTTACACTATACACCATTATAACCTTATAATGTAATTGTTTCTGAGTTTCCTTAACTTCAAGGTGAACATTTTATCATTAGAATCATTTAGTTTTACAATAGCTCTCTCAATATCATAGCCAGTTCTTTTCCTTTCATAACAATGATGAACATGATTGGGTATGAGGGACCATTTATTACTAAAAGCTTAAAGCATGGACATCTTTGTTTCTTTTATTTTAGTCTCTAGTAAACCAAAAAGGATAGAATCTATTTCCTCGATAAAACCCTTAATCGAACTAATTTTGTTATGGATATTCGTTCCCATTACATTCCAAACTACTATGAACATTAAGAGTTAATGGTTTGGTACCTTTTAGCTTATTTTTCCTAGCTAACTTCCTTCTCCTTCTATTTTGCACTTCTACAAACACAATGACATTCTCTTTATGAAGAAAAACTTCTTGCCTCATTGGTTCATTTCTATGTTGTTGGTGTTCTTCTTGTTCTGTATAAAAGTGGGAGGGGGTTAATTAGTGCATTCGCTCTTCTATTCTTATACTACTATGTCAATTTTATTTGCACCTTTCTCCTTATTGTTAATGGTCTCCACAAAGTGGATTTTTTATTTATTATCCTTACCATTATTCATTAACTCTTTATAATCTTCCTTTATAAACTTCCTCGCTATAGGAATCCACCTCTTTCCTTATTGTTTTAGTGAAGGTCTTCATATATATGATACTTGCACATTATCCTCCACTATCTCTCCCTCTTCACCTAGTCTTAATATAGGCACCATCTTTAGCAATTGCCTTTTCAAGTCGAGGCTGATGTATATTCTCGCAAATCCAAGCCTTTTCTTCATGGCTATGTTCTCATCCATCCAGAGAGGCTTGCCAATGTAGCCTGTCAAGGAACATAAGCTCTTGATGAACTAGTATTATAAAGGAATACTATAGAAATTAACTTATAAGGGGACATTCTCATATCTGATTCTATCTAAGTTTAATCATTGCCTTTAAAGTTGTAAGAACATGTGGGTGTTGCACATATGCTAAGGGCTTTCTTCCAACATTGATTTGGCTTCCTACATGCTTTAAAATTTGAATAATACGTTATTATCCTCATAAATACGTACTTCTTGCATTCATTTGTTTCTCCAAGCTCTCATCGCACAACTATAGGTAGTTTAGAAAAATGACATGTGCTTCCAGAAGAAGCCTATTACAGTTGTGTTCCAAGTTTTTGCTCCCTCCTATAAAATCTCAATATTTAGTGTAACAATATTGTAATGTTCTGTTGAAGTCCCTGGTGGAGTATAATGTAAGGTTGATTCTGAAGCTTCAGCTACATCCATCTTCCATGTTCTTAGAAGTGGATTATATTTTGGCTACTAGTTAAGGGTTAAAATGGAGGTGATAGACTACGAGGGAAGGGCAGATCTAGGTACAATGGCATTTATAGTAGGTGAGGGTATGTTTATTAAACTAGTTTACTTATCTAACAAACCAGTTTAAAAGAATCTTTGGTTACCCTAATCCTCTGCACTTAGATTCTTAAAATGAGATAAATCATCCATAGTTAGGTTTTAGCTCCTTTTTATTGTTGATCTAAAAATCAATCTTCTATAATAGCAAAACCTACCTAATTAATCTAGGTTTATCTTATTTTTTAAACAAGGCACCTTAATGTTAAGTACATTTTATAAACAATGACTTTTGAAAAAAAATATAAAAGCATGCTACAACACACTAATTAGTGGTGAAGTCACTGAGTTAATTAAAGGACCAAGGGGAATTAGATAGGGTGACGCTCTATCTCTTTACTTATTCAACATTTATGTTGAAGTTTTATTAAGAATCATCATACAACTTTAAGAACTTGAACATGTTATCATTTGCAAATATGGTGTTTATAAATTATATTACATTATTTTATGGGGCTGATCCCTTTTCCTTAGAATGCCTCACCAATTACATTGAGCTTTTCTATAAGCTATCTAGCATCAATATCAATAGGGAAAAAAGTTTCATCATGGTATCGAAGGATTGTTCCTATTATGCTCACTCATTTGTAAATCTAGGTAGCCTTAACCTAAGAGAGCTTCCTTTTACCTACCTTACTATCCTAATAACTATTACTAAAGTCTCCCACAATGATTTCCAAGTCCTTATTAATAGAATAGGTATAGAGTGGGCACTGGATAAATAAGTCTCTATCTCTTGCAGGTAGAGCTCAATTAGCATCCTTAGTCCTAAACATCCAATACATTAGTCTGCTCACTCCATACAACCTAAGAGGATTTATAAAAACATTAACAAGTTTTTAAGGAAATGTTTTTGGAACGAACATGCATACAAGAAGGCCTATGCAATCCATTTACCAAGAAAGGAAGATGGTTTAGGATTACATTCCATTATAATAGTTACCAAAACTATGCTAGTAAAAGAATTTAGATGTTCCTACAGGACAAACATTCCTTATAAGTGAAGTGGGTGTATAAGCACTACATTAAAAGGAAACATTTTTGGAACTTCAAATGTATAGCAAAAATTTCCTATATTATGAATTTAATTCGCAAACAAAGAACTTGGAAGAAAATATAAATTAAGAGCCATATTGGAAATGGAAACTCTACTTAGCTATGGTATGATAATTTAAGTGCTTTTAGACCACTCCACTTAGATACTTGTTTTGAAAATATTAGGAATATGTTACTTAAGAATGCAAAAGTAAGCTTTAACCTATGGAGGCTCTTAGTAACGTCCAAACATAGGTAGTAATTATCCCTCAATGATTTTTTTCTAACTACATGCCTATTACTGCTTTTAAGGATAAACTAACATAGGTAAATCACCCATCGAGATCCTTTATGAATGATTCTTCCAAGAGTTTTCTCAGAGCTCACGCTTCACTAGTTACTTGACACCACCTAGTATTGTGTAACTTTATCTCCCAGAGGCTCTCTTTTATTATTTCTTCCCTTCCAAATGTAGTAGATAGTAGCTTCAAGACAACTTGTAAATATCTTGATATCTACTTTTTTTTGTTTTAGTTTGATGGGCCAGTGAACTGTCTCATTCCATCAATTTTAGTGCAACTTACTGCATGATGTGCAAGCATTTTGTTTTAGTTCCATTATGAGAAGTTACAACTAAAAAAGAGGTGATTGAGGCTTTCATTTGTACTCCTACTTAGTTCACAATTGATGTTAGAGATATTGAATTTAAAAGAATCTTTGGTTGTTATTCTACCCATAATTGCTAACCATAGGGTGGATGAGTGTGCAAGTAAGATTTACATATCCCAAACCAATTTATTTCAAGGCTTAATTGTGGGATTTTAGGCTTTTAGTAGCTTCCTCCTATAAGATTAGAGACTAATGCACATTGATTTATTTGTTATCCATAGAATGGTATCAAGCACTGAGGAGTTTAATACAAACGTACGAATGCTATTAAGGATATCTCTAGTTCCTCTATGGGAGTGACATGGCTAGGTCCAGGAGTTTTCTTTGATCAACTTAAGAACCTTTGTCCTTTTTAGGATGAGTGACTTCAAGGAATTGTAAGAATGTAGTTTTTATAAAGGGTATAGTCTATGCCATTAATTGAACTAGAAAAAGTGTCTTGTTTATTAAAGTTTTTATGCACTCCCCTATTGTAAATTTTGCTATAACGTCTAGGAAATCTTAAGATTGATGGAAATAGTCTAGATACTCTCCTCCTTATGCATTAGATCAAAGATTTAAGCATAAGGTCAATTATAAAGTTGTATGGAAGGAAAATTTTCACAAAAGAGTAAATTGAATCAATTAAGCAATCAAATTATGAAGAAAATAAAAAAGGGAAGTACATATTCAATTCAAGATAATTTTCAAGGAAATTTAGGTAAAATATACCATGAACAAGAAATGTTAAAGCCTTTTCATATATAATAATCATTGTAATCTTAGGAATCCTATCTTGATCATTTCAATAAACTAGGGGCTCAATCATTATTTGATCATTTACATTTATGACATAATGAATAAGTCCTTTCATAATCAAAAGGATATTTATTTTAAACTTTAAAGAAATTGATCCTTGAAGAAATTTTGGAGAACTTTTGAAACGGTTTCGAATCAAGTTTGTACCAAAATGGTATGTTTCATCTTTGAAAAGTCTTAGGTAGTTTAAGTTTTCAAATTGTTCTCCAAATGGGTTTAATTAGCTTAAGGGTTTTGGTTGCTTTACTAGATAAGAACAAAAAGTTTCAAAATGGATCCATTTTCCATTAGTTAGCAAATGAGCCAACTAATGGAGACTAGGTAAAAAGTTATGATTGGCTACTCGATGGTTGGAACAATTCAACATACGATTATGGATTTTGTTTGACAAGGGTGTTCGTTAGTTGATACCCCTTCCAAAAGATTCAACTAGTTGATTTAGCCAATCTTAACCGTAAACTAGTTATTTTAATAACTATTTTGTATGCCTAACAATTATTTAAGTTAATTAGGGGTATAAATAGATCATAATTGAGCAGTAAGAAGAACATTTCACATACTAGATAGTTGTTAAAAGCTTTGAGAGACTAAGATTGTATGTGTGCATTGTATAACATATATTAGGCCATAGTTTATTAATGTGACTAAGAAAGAGTGACTTTGAGCTCTATATGGTAATGAAATTATTGCATTAAGAAAATTGACAAGATAAACATTATGATGCTTCCTTTTAAACTTGAAAAAAAAAAGATAAAGAATTCCGATTTACACATGACAAAGCAAAATGATTATAAAAGTTTCTTTTTACTAGTACCAATGTAAGATAATTGTAAGCATTTCTTCTGATCATGACAACTTGTACGTAGGTTTCTTTTTTTCTTTCACTTATTGTTGAAGGAAGAGAATAGCGAATTCTTAAAGGGGTTTTAGAAGTAAACATAAGTTAAAGATTATTTGGTTTTAGAAGTAAACATAAGTTAAAGATTATTTTGATAAACCTCTATGAATTAGTTTTACGTCTCTTTCCTTACTTTCTTTTATTATAAACAATTTATTTATAAGAATTATAAATATGTCAAAAGGTAAACACATAATTTGCTCCGAGTATCATCCACTATTAACATTATATATTTATAAACCTACCTCTACAAAAAAGAAAGAAATGACTTTCATTTCTTACATATTTAAAAAGTATAGAATAATCTTCAAAATTCAGATATCAAAATACAGTTCATGCAACAATAATATATAACCAACTAATATTTTTCATTCCCGTACTATTGATATCTTCCAAACCTATGAACCTTATACATAAAAGCTTGTACGTTGGTAATACTACCTCTCTCACCATCATTAACATCAACTCCAATGATTAAGTATGGTATTATTGTTGCAAGTTAAACTTTCATTATCATTTTAAATATACGAAGATTAATAAATAACTCAATCTATATATAGGCAGTTGAAAAGTAGAAAATTAAAATATGACAGTTTTTGAAAAAAGGGATAAACTCGGAAAAGCACAAACCAATTGCGAGAAAATAATTTTAAAAAATATGTTTCTAATTCAAAGATCCTCAGTCACCGACTGCTACTTATAGTTGTCGCTCCTTTTCGGGTCTAGGATGACTACTTCTCTTTACCTGTCTTCTCTTTCGTCATTTTAGCTTCACATCTCCCTCTAATGCTCTTTGATTGCGTACATTGAGCGACTGCCCAGATCGATCACTGCAGATCCCAAATGGAGATCTTCTACTTTCTTGTCTTCGGGGGCTTGGCGGCAGTCGTCGCCGTGCTCGAATTCACCAAAACTAGCAGAGATCGCATCAATACTTCATCGGCTTTCAACGCTCTCAAAAACAATTACCTTGTTGTCTACTCTCTCATGATGGGTGCGCTTCAGATCTGCCTGTTTTGTCATTCTCTCTTCTGGGTTTTGGTTATTTCTCATTATATTCGTGGCAATGTGGTTCTCTATTTCCATTTCCATCATGGTTTTGTTTCAGTTTGCGATGTTTAAGATTGTTCCTTGACGATTTATGGTCTCATTTTGCTTGGATCTGTGATCTTTGTCCTGTTTTCTTTGCTTACTATTGCTGTCACTCGCTTTGTTTGGTCGTTTGATGCCAACTGTAATGGAAATTAAGTCTATTACTTGATTACACAAAGTGGCACGCGGATCCATTAACTGATAATGAATCTTAGAGTAAACTTGCTTTTCTGCTTCTACTAATGGGACTCACTGATCTTAATTGTGGAAACAGCTGGGGATTGGTTGCAGGGTCCGTACGTGTACTATTTGTACAGTCAATATGGATATGGTAAAGGAGAGATCGGTCAACTCTTCATTGCTGGATTTGGATCCTCTATGTTGTTTGGAACTATTGTTGGGTCTCTCGCTGATAAACAGTAAAATTCTACCTTTTTGCTATTATTTTTGGCTCATGTATTACATATTTCTGTTGGAATTGAGGACTGACTTAAGTGTGCTACAATCAGGGGCCGGAAGAGAGCATGTATTACTTACTGCATAACTTATATACTGAGCTGCATCACCAAACATTCTCCTCAGTATAAAGTTTTGATGTTGGGCCGTGTACTGGGAGGCATTGCCACTTCTCTGCTCTTTTCAGCCTTCGAATCTTGGCTTGTGGCAGAGCACTTTAAGGTGGGTTATTTACTGAAATGTTGTAAACAGATGTTCGAAGTAGGATTTGATGCTCCCTTTTCTTCTTTGAATGTTTTTCAGTAGAATGTTTATCTTTACACATGTGCAAGACATTACTTGATATGCACACTTAACAGGTAAAGGCTATAACTTCCTGAATCCTAGTTTTGCTATTCATATTGACTGTGATATTGTGATAAATACTTTGGACATACATCCAATCAAACTTGTTTTCCATCTCAGTTAATTTGTTTGCCTGATCTAAATAACTACAATCATACCTCTAAATCTTTTAAGTTTAATTGAGGTAATATGTGTATTTCACTTAAAAAAGGCTTTTGTAATATTCCATGCGTCATCTTATTGCCATTTACTTTTGCAGAGGGGTTTTGATCCTCAATGGTTATCGGTAACATTTTCTAAGGCAATATTTCTTGGAAATGGTTTAGTTGCCATTATATCTGGTTTGTTTGGTAATCTACTAGTAGATACCTTGGCACTTGGACCTGTTGCTCCATTTGATGCTGCCGCCTGCTTTCTTGCAATTGGCATGGCAATCATAATGTCCACATGGGGTGAAAATTATGGAGACCCTTCAGAGAACAAGGACTTACTCACACAATTCAAGGGTGCTGCTGTTGCAATTGCTTCAGGTGAAATCCTTATCTTGTATTTTATTCTAGCTATGAACCCGGCAACGAGATTCTTATGTGAAGAAACTGTCATCTTTTGTGAGTTATCTATTCTAGTTACCATGCTGTCAATATGATTTACTGATGTAAAGAAAAGAAAAAAGGATAAATACAATTGCTTTTCTTTTCATTCTGTCTTCTATCTGCTGGCGTTATATGGGTCATTTTATCCTTTTAGTAAATTGTTCCTTAAATTCCATTGTGTAGTGTTGTGAATAGAGTCACTATCATCTTGGTGTTTGTTGTCTATATTCTCTATGTTATTCATTTCACTGATCCGGTTATCTTTAATTGATGTCATGTTCCATGTGGAAACAGATGAAAAGATTGCTTTACTGGGAGCCATACAGTCTCTGTTTGAAGGATCGATGTATACCTTTGTGTTCCTCTGGACTCCTGCTCTTAGCCCCAATGGTGAGGAAATACCTCATGGTTTTATTTTTGCAACATTCATGTTGGCTTCGATGTTGGGAAGCTCAATTGCCTCTCGGCTTATGGCTCGAGCATCCTTGAGAGTTGAGAGCTATATGCAGATTGTTTTTCTAGTTTCTGCGGCTTCTCTTCTGCTTCCTGTTATAACAATTGTATGTAGTAAAACCTGAATTCTTTGATTCATCCTTTTGTTTTACTAAAGGACGGTTATGAAAAATATAAACTGGTCTTTTTCAACAGTTTTTCATGGCATCTACTGGATTGAAAGGTGGTAGCATATCCTTTTCTGGATGTATTCAGCTTGGTGGCTTCTGTGCCTTTGAGAGCTGCGTTGGTATATTCTGGCCATCTATCATGAAGATGAGGTCCCAATACATTCCTGAGGAAGCTAGAAGCACCATCATGAATTTCTTCCGTGTTCCTCTCAACATTTTTGTGTGTGTTGTTTTGTACAACGTAAGCTTCTAAAATAAATAGCATTCTCCTCATCACTCTCAGATTAATATCCATGATTTTGAGTAGTGTTTCAATATAATAGGTTTGTAGAATACTTTTATGGTGTTCTTGTCTCCATGGATATATTATCTTAGTTCCTATTCAAATTGCTGAACTGGACCTTTCTTTTTGAAGGTTGATGCATTTCCCATGGTTGTCATGTTTGGGATGTGCTCTATTTTCCTATTTGTGGCTTTTCTGCTGCAGAGAAGGCTCATGATTATAGCCGAGACACAAAGATCAAGTAAGTTATTGTTTATTGCTTGAACTTGTGAGATTTTAACAGACTCATGTCAATATGGTTATGGCATATATGACATTTTTAAAAATTAGAGAGTCTGTATCTACAACTTTTTCTTAGATTGTTTCTGAAGCTTGTGCTTGCGGATATGTTTTTGAGTTGTATATGTTTTCAACTTTTTCCACTGCTTATTTTAATTTTATTTGCTATTGCAGAATCACAGGACTGGATGGCAATGAAAGAGAGGGAGGTAGAAGCAGAGCCATTGACTGTCTGATTTGGCAGGGTGAAGCCTCTATATATATTTTGGAATTGGCGACAACACAATTCTCCTTATTACTTCTTTGCAGAGCTGTCTCTTGTGGAATCAATAAGAAAGTGGGGTCAATTCATGGTACTTGGATGTAGTGGGGCTTGAAGGCACTGGTGGTTATAGAGGCAGTTGACAGTAAAAATTGACTTCTTGTTACACAGAATGATGGAAGTCACTAGTATTGGTTTTCTTTATCTGGAAGCTACATACAGTAAACTGGTGTGCAGCCGGTGCTGAGTGTATCTATTCCTTAGTAGTCAACTCTAGGAGATATCTGGTCACTTTTAGTAGTCAATATAAAGGATATTTGGTATATGTTATTCGCTCAATTTTTAAAAATCTCGAAATGTACAATTGGCATAATTCCTTTAAGTACATTAACTACTACAGATTCTATTATCAATGTTTTATATTCTTCATGACTATTGAATGGAAAAATTAGTGTATTATATTGCAGGTATGGGAGCAGGAGCCTGAGCCTCGAGGTATAATTTGAAACCGGAAAGTAAATTTGCATAATCATAACAGCTAGCAGTTATTACTGTGGACTCATGGTCACAATAATAAGGTGGTGAGTATGGTCTAGGAAATGAAAGGCAAACAATAGGGAATAGAAAGAAAAGAGTAGGGCTATCTTGCGTCCTTTATGTAAAACGGGAAAAGACAAGACATAGGAAGCTTGGAGAGTAATAACAAAGCACGATGGAAAACGTAAAGATGTTTGAGAATTTAATTTGACTTGATTAGCCTAAGCTACTGTTGTCGTACAAGAAAGGAAACAAACGTGAATATTCTGGCATCAAATTCTGTGTGCCACAAATAGTGTCTCAAGATGAGATTTAATATAACATAGTAAGAATTGGTTAAATCGTCAATTTCCTTGCCTACACCTTCTTCGACGCATAGGCATGGCAATTATGGCTCCGCCCAAATGACTCATTTTAAATTTTTTTTCTTTAAAAATCGTAACCTGGAGGGCCATAGCTCGAGTCACGGGCCGGTCAGCCAGTCGGGTCACAGGCCATCGTGATCCATTGACATGCCGACTAATGCATCATGATTTACATCATCATATTTTAACCATTTACTGTATCCATTGCTACTAGGCATGGTAATGACTATTTAGGTCTTGGTCGTTTCAAAGATAATGGATCAAATTTGGTTAGGTCTGTTTTTTCTTTTTTTAATTTAAAATTAAAAAATGATATCGTTTTTATATAAAATGATATCATTTTTTAAAAAAGTTTTGGATTTCAAGTTGGACAGTCCAAAGTTGAGCTCAATTTAAAGTCCAAAAGTTATGAGTTTGACATAAAGCCTAATCAAACTGGGTCGGGTCCAAGCTCAGGCTTATTTGCGAAGTCTTAACTACTACCTCATTACTCATCCAAATCACTTTCTATTTGTGCGTGCTTTACATCACTTTTAAAACCAAAAGCTATATTATTATGTTAGGAAAAATGCACAAGAAGCTAATTTTGTAACGAAATAATTAAATTAAAAATTTCAAATATTGACCAGGACAAAGCAATCAATTATAATTTTCACGTAAATAAAAGATAAAATCACACACCACAACAACCAACAATTAATTTTTAATGTGAAAAACTAGTCAAATCTTCGTCTATATCAAAATAATGCAAATAATTTTTCCCTACCACCATTAGAGGCAATCTCAAAATAATTCTTTAAGAGAATTAATTCTTGGTAACAATAAGATAAAAATTAGAGGATTTCATTTAATTAAGAATAATCGAAAACTTTTTGGATTTTCAATTGTCGATGCATCATGAAAAAGTAGAGTAAATGTGTCTTCTCCCTCAGCATTTTTTTTAATTATTGATGCAAAACTAACGGGTTACCCATAATTGCACACTAAAGAAGAAGAAACCTTTCTTATAGTACACTGATAGACCCACAAGACCAGCCATTCAGTTTGTTTATGGGAGGAAGAAGTCCAGAGGATTTCATAGGGCCGGATTCA
>JANQAP020000551.1:3802733-3813015 GCA_026874005.2 Erythroxylum coriaceum | reverse complement strand
GTGAATAAGGGTTCTTTGAAATAACCCTACAGGGTAATAAGCTCACGTTTTATGATATTCTGGATAGTTGGGCTCCAAAAACGGAGTCCAACAGTTGTGGTATCAGAGAATGAACGTTGGGCTCCAGAAACGGGGTTCAACACATGAAATCTTTCTGTCTTGTTGAAGACTGAAGAGAGAAATGAAGAAAATTTCTTATGTCCGCCTTTTGTTCTTTTTCTCTGAAACCCAAAATAACAAAGAATAAAATCAAAGATGTCTTTCGACCATCACAACATATTCCTTATATAGTAAAATGCTAAGTTAAAATGGACAGGTTGCATAGAAGTCACTAGCGTGACTAGTTTCTCACAGGTGTGAGTATGTCTCACGGCTATAAGTGGTGTCTCACAGTGTTGTGTCTAGTTTCTATTGCTTTTAGTTGCTTTCATATCTTTATTTTGGTTATAAATCCTTATGTTTTGATCCAAATGTGAGATAAATTGAGTGAAAATGGTGTGAATATTGCATGAATGTTGATTGGATTATTTTGTAAATTTTACATAAATGTTGAAGGGAAAGTCACATAATGTTTGCATGAAAAGAGAAATAACAAAACAATAAGAAAAGTGGTGACAAGTGTCACTACCGTGACTAATTATTAAGTGTTAGTCATGGTGGTGACATAACTTGTCACCATCGTGAGTAACATTTTGGTGTTAGTTATAGTGGTGACTTAACTTATCGATACCGTGACAAGTGCCCTCACTGGTGACTTAACTTGTCATCCCCATGACCCTTTTTTTTTTTTAATTCATCAACTTATCACATGTTATGTGTAGGGGTGACGGCTCGAAACCTTAAACCTAGAGTCATGCTACAAATAGAAAGGGAATAGAGGGTGGCAGCTTATCAATCATTCATTCACTCTACATACACCTTCATTCGGGAAGAGAAGAGATAGAGAGAAAGAAGGGAAGTCGAGAGAAGAAACAGAGAGAGTCAGTGAAGAAGAGAGAAACATAGCAGAGAGCTAGAAGCAGAGGAAGCCTTCGACCATCCAGTGAGAACAAGCTAAAGTAGAAGGTGAGAGCTAACGTGGGAACTTGAGAGGGCTGGGAGACCACTACATCTCACTCACTCGATCCCTATTTGTTTGCTCTGTTATTCATCTGTTGCATTGTTTCTTGTTGTTTACTGAACTTGCTATTTTTCTAGCTTAGCCGATTGTTAGTTGTTTTCTTTTCATAGTTCATTTAGTTATTTACTTGGTTTGTTGCTTAAATACTTCACTTATACTAATGAAGATGGGATTGGAGTATTTGAAGATGATGAATCTTATGATTTCTGTGATGGGATGATTTTTTTTCTTGAGAATTAATGTAGCTATTGTAGTCGACTATGCATGATTGAGTTATGGTTTTGTTATCTTATTTATTGTTGTGGTTTCCGAACTGAATGGATGTAATAGCATGACCAAACTTTGCATCATTTAGTATTAAATGAAGGATCAAAAGAAGAAGTTTAATATGGAATGAGAAACTATAGGCGCTTAGGTTAAGAACTAGAAATATGTTAACTTAAGTTGTAATTAGTAGTCAGGTTTTCATAACTAATTCGGATAATAACTTGTTGAATAGGAAAGTTAGATTAGTTCATTATTTGAGTTGATTTAGAACCCAACTATTAATTTTTGTAAGACAATTATCCAATCATTTCCCTTAATCATGCATAAGAGATTAAATTAGCAAAATTAATTCTCAAGAGTCTTCTATTTCGATTAATCTATGTGTCTTTGCTTCTAGTTGATTCTGTTTAATTTTCAATCTATCTCATTATTTTCTTTAAAGTCTTCACTCAATAAATCGGGATAGAATGTTTAGGACTGCATCTGTATTTATTTTTTCTTTTGTTCAAGGTTAATTTAAGTGGACTAATTTCACCTCTGAGGGAGACAACCCTGAGTAATCACTACAACTACCTCGTATACTTACGAGTAGGATAGCCTAGGTATTTTTAAAACTTATTTGGGTACAACACACATTCGTGAGACACATTGCACAGCCATGAGTTAATGCTTACGTCTGTGACAATTTGGCATGGTCATGAGTTAATGCTCACGGCCATGCCAAATTAATTGTATGGCCATGAGTCTCCATCCTTTTTCTTCATTCATTTCTCATTTTTGTCTTCTATTAATCTTCTTCTTCTTCTTGCTCTATGAATATAATAGTGTATGAATCTCGAGAAGTTGGCTTAACGAGAATGCTTTCGGTTCACTTTACGCTTCCAAATTGTAACTAAAATCAAACATGAACTAAAGTGAGTGTCTTAAGCATTTTGAGGCATTAACCACTAAGTGTAATGGATTAAATATATCAACAATTAAGCACATATCAATCTTATATATAAAATGAGTTGAAGAGAGCCAAGTTTTTTCAATCAAGTTGGACTTGATTGAAAAGTTTGAGAAATCTTATGATTAAATATGAGATATTTAATAACTAAGGATCAATATGAGATATTGGATCTTATTTGGGCATAATTGATATTTAATTAGAATTATTTGTAATTCTAATTAATGTTTAATTGAAATTAGAACTTAATTTCAATTAAATTAATAAAACGTCCAAAACTTATTATAAATAAACTTAAGCTTTAATGAAGCTAACGCTTTTTGTTTAACTCTTTCTGTAAGAGTTACAGAGTTCTCTCGACCTATTTTGTAGATACCGTTAGAGGTCGAACATTTGTGCAGTTACGGTGGTTGAGGCGGATTAATTTCAAAAACAGTTCGAAGGGTACAACTAGAAAAGGATCAAGTTTCGAAATAAGGAACAAATTAAGATTCTGCTTTATTATATTTTGTATTAATCATTTTATAGAATTAAATTGATCATATTTTTCGGGAGACTAAAATATAAAAAATTTTCGTGATTATTCCATTGTAGTTGGAATCAGATCCTGACCCATTTTTTCCAACATATTTATGGTGCTAAAGGATGATCAAGAACTCATACAATTCTTTTTCTAACTCTTTAAAAGTATATATAAACTAATTGATTATATGTTAGATAGCAATTTCAGTTAGTGAGGGAAGGTTTCCTCAATAAAATATTAGATTGAAACCTCAAACAAGCAGTAATAAAAGAAGATGAAAGCTTCGAGTTTCCTGGATATATTGTTGTTGCTAGGTTCTAGTTTTGTCATTATCATAGTTGTCTTATGATGGATTTTGCTTAACTTATTTTGTTTCCTTATATAAGTGGATGTTAGTCATCTCACCTCTAAATTCCTGTTTATTTCAATTAATTTGTTCAATTTTCATAAAAAAATTATAACAGTAAAAAGGCCGTCGAATTTTAAATTTCATCCCCTCTTTATTTTTAATTTCGAAGAAAGAATTGCGCAACATATTTCACTTTCATATGAATCATATCAGTTAAACTATACCCTTAACAGAAAATGAGGGTAAGAAATAAATGATTCTATGTTCAATCATTATTTTATGTGTCTCTAACTGAAGACAGGGCAGCCTTTGACAGAAACTCCTTTGGCTGTAGGGCAAGAAGCCAATGGACACCCATCAAGGTCATTCCCCCACCAGCTAAGACTTATATTTTCTAATCCTAAGCAAAGATAGATTAGCACGCCCATAAAGGCGAGTCCGGCATCTAGTGAACCAGACAGAACATAATTATATCGTTGCCACAAATCTCGTCTGTACCTATACACAACATAACCTGAGAGGAAACCGACGACGATCCAAGTGCTGTAGTTAACTGCAGTAGCTGGTGGCATATTTCCTGTTGCACCTATCAATACAGGCATGTTAATGAGTCTAATCCACTCTTGTTGAGGAAAGGCCTTGGCAGCTAGCCATACTAAGATTGGTGCAATTGCTCCTCCTAGGAAGAACCAATTCACTGCTGCATAGTAGCCTAGGTCTCCGAAGATTCTTCGTGGACCAATTAGACCCCAGATAACAGAAGCATCATAGAAAACGGTATCGGCTGGACAAGTCCACACACTATTTGAGGCTGTTGTGTCACAGATATTAGGAATAGTTTCCATCAACCACCAAGCAGTGATCAAGTAGGTCAAACAGGCTATGACTGTTCCCACAACCTAATTAAGCACAAGTTCAACAACCACTAATGTTGTTATGAACATAAATAATGCATATAGAGAAATTACAATCTGGAAGTAAAACTGACTTGTGCCATGAACATTGTTCTGGGAGGAATTTTCATATAGTGACCAAGTTTAAAGTCTTGCAAGAAAGTGATCGCCTGTGTCATACTTATGTAACCATACACCTTGAAGCACATGTTTGCTACTGGATAACCTGGGTAGATATACCCAATTATGTACTCTGTGATAATGTTGAGTCCAGGTGTCTGTAAATAGTAAATAATAGAGAGCGAATAAATCAAAGAAACCTACTGAAATTATCAGTTGCTAGTGTCATTGAACTTGGCAAACCTTTGTTTCAAGTAGGAAAGGAATAGCTACAACTGTATGATTTTATAAAGAGCAATAGAGATAACTTACCTGATTCGTGATGGCAGTGATAATGCCGATAGGAAGGGTAAATAGAATGGCAATTCCACAAGCTAATAAGACACCCCACCATGGTAATTGAAGCTGGTCATTGTAGTACTCACAGGCGAAGGTAGTGATCGCAATGTTAGCCAAAAGAATGCACACAAACCACCACTCTGGTACGTGCTTATATTTCCGCATTAGCCTTGTGTGTATATCTACTGTTTTCTCGTGAAAACTAGCTTTCGTTTGATCCCATATCTCCCTGAAAATTAACAAAAGCCAAATTACCTTGTGTCTCCAAAATCAAATGGCCAATTTCAGACATAATTACCTTCCGTGAAATAAAGCAACATGGACTATAGTCGCAGTAAGTGCAGCAAAACCTACACCATAAGTCATCGCAAAGAATGTGCTAAGGTAGAGACGCCCTTCCCGATCATAAGCAGCAATGTCAAGGTGAAAATCAGAACTAATAATGGCCGAAATGTTGTATTTATGACCGGATGAAGTGAAGAGAGAATCAGAGAATATAGGGAATGTTTTGGCCTTGAAGACATTAAGCCAATAGCATAATGGAGTCAAAATGTACATAACGAAGATAAATCCTGCGGCAACATTAGCTGTGGCAAACCAAGGGCTTGCTAATGGGCTGCCAAGGTAGGAGGATATAGTGGACCAATCAATCCCAAAAGCACCGATTCCGAGACCATAAAGGCCCGAACCAAGTTGTTGGGCTAGGACAGATTTAGGAAAAATCCAGCATATCCAAGACAGTGAAGTTAGCATTTGGAAAAGGTAGCCTGGGAAGACATAGTAGGCAAAGCTGCATAAAAAAGCGATAATGAAGAATTGGGTTCGAGTGACACCACCTCTAGGCCTTTCTTCTTTCTCATGCAAAGCCCTGTCCATCCAAATTAATTGTTTGGTCACGTCTCCAAGAACAATATTTAATTTAATCATGTCTCTGGTCCCATCATTATATGTACCAAGAAAATAAATGAACAGAAAAGCTAATGCATGGCAACACGTGTAGCTTAGAGAAAGATTTCCAATTTGATTGCATTATTATCAAAATCAAAATATATAATATCAACAAAACAATCAACTAAAAGTAAAAACAAGGTCAGAGATTTTTTTAAAAATAAGTGATAAATAGTAAATAGGAAGAAATTATAAGCCTTACCTGATGGCAATGAGCGTACACAAATTCTCAAATTAAAGAGTAAAATAACACTCAATCCAGTGTGACCAATCAATTTTATCCTTTAAAAATGCTAAATTACTGCTCTATAAGTACTTTTGCCAATGACCTTACTTAGAAGTTCAAGCAAATTTTATTTAAATAAAATGTAAAAGTAATCAATTAAGTTTTATTTAATTTTTGTAAAAATAAAACAACAGTTAAATTAAACATGCGAACAATTTTTTGGTTAATTGGGTCTATTTTTAATTTTAGCTAAGTAAGCATTGACCAAAAGGATGCATAACTTAACCACGGAAAACTGATAAGCAAAGACCAAGACGTACCAACAAGTCAAAGGCTCATCACCAACATTTTGGCCGACAAAACGTATTGTATTTCAGCAAAAAAATAAAAGATTACAAGCAGACTATAAAAGAGCTTAGAAATTTACTACCTTTAGAATTAAAAAAGAAAGAAGAAAAATAATACTTATAACTTGGAAAAACAGAACCTGAACAGCGAAACTTGGACCAGATTTGCTGGCCACCACATGGCCGCTGGTTCCACCAGGTACCTGCGAAATATTCCAGCCCACCCAAAACCCAACACCTAACATTCAAAACCATCGTTCAGCACCAACTTAGGCATCAGTTCATCAAAGAAAAGGCAGATAAAAATGAAGTGGGAAAGAAAACAACCATCATATTGTAGTAAAGACAAACTAAAGCTAACCTGGGTTGTGAGGACAACAATCAATGAGACAAAGAATGTGATGTGTTTCTTGTAGAACACCTTCACAACAGTCACAACATGAATGGCGTAAACACTGCCAGCTCCAGAGTTGGCAAAGATGGTAATGAGTACGTGCTCTTTCACGTTGAAAGGTCCGGGATTCAAAGTGAACTCGTAACGTGTGCCTTTGAAGAACACGCGGTCTGTGATTTTGGAAGCCATTAGTTGGCCGAGAGGAACCACAGCTATCTGTGCAGAGATGGCCGTAATTGAGAGAGGTTCTGTGCGGTACCAAAAGAACTGGTTGAGAAACGACAGTAAAATACACGAGACCGTTCCCAACACCCACATTCTAAAAGTGAGGACGGGCAGAGAACTATCATCGGATGTGGGCACTGTAAGTGCAACCTGTCTAACTGGTGAATTCTCTTCATCTTCATGAATAATTCCAGCTTCTGGTGTTGTTGATGATGATGGAAGCTTATAGTCATCTTTGTGTTTCTCACCCTTCGACACTGCGCAAAATTACAAGGAAATGACGTGAAAGATATTAACTTTTTAATGTTGATGCATATGAGTTCCAGATTGGGAATGATTTTTTTTTGAGAATTCAGATTGGGAATGATTGATAAGACTTACAGAGAGGCTCTCTAATCTCCTGCATAGGCTCCTCCATATGATTTTGCTTTATTTTACTTAAGGTGTTGAATCGTTTCAATTATATTAGTATCTACACAACTTGTAAACAGAAATATTTATTTACATAAAACCTGAGGAAATGACAGTCTGGAGCTGAACGCCTTGGATTGACAATTTGCTATAATTGCAATTTTCTTCTAAGTTGGTACCTCTACGGCGTCTCTCTTAACAGGAAAAACAATTCTTGGAAGGTGAGTTTTTTACGAAAAGAACGTTAGGTGGCTTGTTTGTTGTAACTGTTACCTGTTTAAAGTACTTCGTTGTAGAATAGTACTATATGTACATGAAACCACGTGATACATTAAAACACAAATATATGAAATAAAATGTTAACATTTACATCTAACATGATTTTTAAAATTTAAAGCGTTCAATTAAACTCTATTAAAATAAATAATTTTAACTTTAATTGGGACTTAGCACTAATGAAAACATTAAATTTCAATTGTAACTTATATTATAAAATGAAAAATTTAGTCCTTTTAATTAATATATTAATGAAATTATTAAATAAACACTAAAAGAATATATTAATGGAAACTTTCATTATAAGAACAAACACTAAAAAATACAGGAGTGTTGGCTACTTTTTTTTTTTTGCTATGATTTGAAATTCATAGCTAAAAGTCACTAATTTAGCTACAAAATTTCAAAATCATAATTTATTGAAACAGTACCTCCAACTTCAAATATTTTGTGGATTTTTTAAAACTATTAGCTACGATTAGAATAGGCTATGTTTTATATTCATGGCTAATCAGATATGATGATATTTTTACCTGTGAACTTAATTTTGTAGCAAAAGGTTTTTAACTACGAAATATTTTTTGTAGCTAAAATCAGGAACACACTTCTGTTTTAGCTACAAAAAATATTTCGTGGTTAAAAACCTTTTGATATGAAAATATATTTGTAGCGAAAAGAAGAAGAATATAAAAATAATGAAAATGACGTTGTTTCTTCCAGTTAAACGATGTCGTTTTCTCAAGGTTGATAACCTAAAGACACTGATCTTCTCTCTGGTTTTTCTTCATTTATCTTCGTGTTCTAACAGCTTCAGAGTCTTTGTTTTCTATGTTTGTTGTATTCCTCTTCTGTTTTCGTGTTCTAGTTACTGAATCTTATCTTCATGTTGAACTATAGTATCCTTGTGTTTTCTCCACCAATTGACGACGTTTGTTTTGCCTATTCAAAAGGGTTCTTCTTCTCCAGGTAATTATGTTTTCAATTCATACATGGTTGATGTAATTTAGGGCTGAGTCAATTGGTTAATGTAGAGTTGTGGTAGGCACTAATTGGCTTCTGGTAGGTGAAAATAATGGAATGAAGTGCTTCCTTTTCTCTCCTATAATCCACCTCTCTCTTTATAACCACCTCCATTTCTCACTATTTCTCCCATTCACTTGAACTTATTCACTTGTTGCAAAGTACACATTTTCTTTGCTTGCACTATGTGTTTTTTTGGTAAATCAGAAGATTTTATACAAAATTGAAAAGTTATGTACATCACTGGAGACTACTTGAGTAGTAATCTCTTACCTACATTACAACAAACGGGCTATTTGGAGACAAATTTATTGGCGACGAAACCATTTTCGTCGCAAAAATGGAACATATTGCAACAAAAAAAAAAGTCGTCACTAAAACTTGTCGTTTACTGACGTAAAAATCAAGCATCGCTGATTACAAATTATTTAGCGATGAATATAATTAATAGTCACCAAATGGTAAATATTTGGTGACGAAAAATGCTATTCATTGCCAAACACTTTCTTTTGCGATGAATTATATCAATCGTCACTAAATATGTTGTACATTTCACGAGGATATGCATTAGCATCACTAAGAGTACATATTTTGTGACGAACATTCTCTTTAGTTGTAAAAACTTTAACATTCTGCAACGATTTATCTAAACGTCACTAAATGTCCAGTATTTAGCGATGCCATTTTTATAATCGTCGCAAAATGTCCGACATACAGTGACGAATTACATAAAACGTCGTTAAATGTCTAGCATTCAACGACGATTTTTCTAAGTGTCACTAAATGTCCAGTATTCTGCGACGACATTTTTGTAATCGTCGTAAAATGTCCAACATATAGTGACGAATTACGTAAAACATCGTTGAATGTTTGCAATTGGTAACGAATTTGTAAATCGTCGCTAAATGATTTCAATTTGCAAAAATTTTAAAGCTAATATTTTTATAATCTATCATAGTTAATTAAGATATGTTTTATTCAAGATTTTATTTGAATGTTTAGAACGTATTATTAAAAAAAATTCAACATAATTTGAAGTGTTTTAACACTTAAAATTAATTAATTTATCATTACTATTTACAAAATTGGCAAAATAAGTTATAAAAAAGTTAATTAATTTTATGAATATAATAATATGGTATAGCAAAAAAATACAGTTATAGAACAATACAGTACGAAGTTATTCCTAGAAGTTACCCAAATCATATAGTTATAGAACCAGAACAATAACAGGCCATAGTCAATAGGTCACAAGTTGACCTCTAAGTAGTAGATATGTTGTTTGACAAAATATTATAGATACAACAATAAATAAACTTTAAAATTGATTTCAGTTGATTGACTCGCTAACTGACAATAAGATATTTATTTTTTTAGATTCCAAGTAACATGTGAGTCAGTAAAAATAAATGAGTTCCCGATGTCTGGATTCCCCAAAAGGGTCCTTGCACGTTCAAATGCACTAATTGAAATAGTAATAGTTTTTCCCTAAACTATAGTAGGGTTTGTCACACCCTCTTCCAACAACTTTTTTGCTATCTGTAAATTTGAAGAGGATGGGGTGAAATGATCGATAGATTTAGAACCTAAAACAAAATCAGTATAGAAGTTAGATATTATCATATTAGTAAATTGTTAAATAAACTAAAATTAGGGTGACATGCATACGTGCAGGAGCAGACGGAGTATTCGGAATTGATGAATTTTTCAAATGAACCGATTTTCCTTTACCGACTATTATGACATCGCTCCCGTCACCACGGGCATACATGTCAAATTCATGACTGAAGGAAGCTTCAAACAACATGTAGTATAAACCATCAAATGTAAATATATATAATAGCTTCATAAAAGGAAATGAGATGTACATAATAA
>JANQAP020000551.1:3788216-3802633 GCA_026874005.2 Erythroxylum coriaceum | reverse complement strand
TAGGCCTGACTTCCCTCTAAAAAATTTAGAGGGAGATCCATTGATCAAAATAGAATAAGAAGGAGAGGTTATACATTATTTGATCCATTCTATGAACTTTAGAGGAATGCCTACAGCTATTAATGCATTTAGGAGGAAATCCCATTGTATGGAATCATAGGCTTTTTGAAGGTCCACTTTAAAAACACATCTCTTTTGGTTATTTAAAAGGTGATAATTCTTAAAAATTTCTTGGGCCAACAAGATGTTATCCCCCGTTTGACGGTTCTTAATGAAAGCCCTTTGGTTTGGACTAACAATGTGAGGAAGAATCTCTCTAAGCCTATTTGCTATGATTTTAGCATTCACCTTATAAAGCGTGTTGCAACAAGAGATGGGCCTATAGTCTAACATTGTAGAAGGGTGACCGTTTTTAGGAATGAGAGAAATAAAAGTGGAATTAAGCTCTTTGAGGAGTTTTCCATGTTGGAAAAAATCTTGGATGGTACTAGTAACTTCCTCTCCAATAATATGCTAGGTATGTTTAAAGAAAAACCCATTAAACCCATTTGGACTAGGAGCCTTATTAAGATTAAGAGAATTGAAAACCTCCCTAATCTCTTGTGCTGAGACTTCAGCAATAAAAGAATTAGAAAGATTATTAGGCAATGAATGAGGGAAAAGATTTTCCACAAACTCTTTACAAGAGTGAAAGTTTATCCTCAATAGAACCCTAAAAGTACTCAAGAAACTGATCTTGAATCTCTTCTAGACCAATAATCCTATTCCCATTTCCCACTACTAAAGAATGTATGTTGTTTCTGTTTCTGTTAGCTAGGAGTGAGTTGTGAAAGAATTTGGTGTTCCTATCCCCTTCTCTGAGCCATTTAATCCTGGAAGATTGTTTAAAGAATGACTCCTGATCTTTTAGAGCCCTAATTAATTCATTAATGGCCTCAGATTCCTTAGCAATCAGAAGAGAAGACTTAGGTAAAAGTCTCATTTGATCCTGGATGTTATTCCTTCTTCTGTGCATGATGATCAGGCCGCCATTCATACTCAATCCTTATTTCCTTACAAATTATTTTCCCTTCCTCATTGTAGGTAGCTAGTTGGAAAGACGAAGGCCAACTCCTCTGTAATTCTAACTCCACACACATCCTTGCATACACTATCCTAGACATCCTAGCCGTCTGTGTATCCATAAGGAGAGGGTGACCCATAGTACTTGTAATTCTTCCCAACCGTTCCATGTTCCAGTATTCTACTGGAATATTATGAAACCTAGCCCATACTGGGGCAAACCCCCCAAACCCCATTCAGACTCTAATTTCTCAGAAATAAGGGCTTACTTTGGTTATGGCAAGGACCCTTTTCCAACACCAAATTCAATCCTATCTTTGAATCAAACTTAAACAAAAAATTGTTTGAACTAGTAATTAAAGTTTTCTTTAGTCAAAACTCTACCCAAGTTTTTGCTAACGCTCTTTGAACCACAGGAAAAGTAAATCGCTTTCCTATGAAAAAACCTATCAGAGCTAACTTGAAATGTGCAGCTCCCTTCTTAGCTAACTCTGGAGGGGGGATGACATAGATCTAATCCTCCTTGATCTCTGGGGGATAGTAAGTTAAAGCTTTATCTTCTGTGGAGTCCGCCGCACCATCTAAAACAACTGACTTCCATGATTTGGTGTTCCCCGAGGTTTTGATCTCAAAGGATTGGGAAGAAGTTTCGGGATCAGTCTCCTGCTGACAAGCAGATACACCTTCAACTATTAGGGATTTTGTCACTAAGGAGATTTGGTTAGGGTTAATGGAAAGGGAAGTTTTCAGAGGTGGATCTTTAGTAAGGGGGGACAATGGAGTTTGGGTCGGTGTTTTGGTTATGGGTTCGATTAGGGATTTCAAAGGAAGATTTTTGGTGGGAGAAGGCTGCGAGGATAGGTAAAGGGGAAAGAGGGGTTCAGGGCTGGGCAGGAGAATATGAAGCCATGGAGAAGGAGCTATTACCCACTTGTAATCTCAGAAGTTATGGGTCTCTGCTCGTCGCTCTCTCGCTCCTCACCATCTCAGAACTTCCTAGCAAGATTTTTACTTCATTGCACCATGTTTCACTGGACTATTGCTCCCATTGGCAATTGTGGTTAATTATTAACTAAATTTATGATACTTATTGCATTTGTTTCATTTGTTGATGTTAATTCAAAGAGAGTTTATGGACTATGAAATGGTAAAAATGAAGGCTGCAAGAACCAAAATTTAGTCATGTCTAAAGTGGTGCTATAAGTATGATCATTCGTGGCTTAAATGGTATAGACATTGCTATAGAACTTGAATTTAAACTAAGATCCCTAGCTATTTTTATTACTTCTGTTTGAGGTTTAGCTGATTTTGTTACTTCTATTTGAGGTCTCAATTTGATTATATTGATACACTCAGTGGTATAGTTTCTTTTTGTAAATATTGTTTGCTGGGTAGGTCTAGTAGATAAAGGAGATGATTTGCAATTGGTTGCTACATTGCACTCCAAAACCTTCCCATTTGAGGTATTTGCTTCTACTACTGGCACTACTGGCGATACCATAATTGTACTTAAACAAGTTGGTTGAAAATCGCTGTACTTTTCTAAATTATTAGCATCAAAGTTTAGAGTTCACTTATCTACTTAACTTTGCTAGCTTGTGCATGATTCATTTATAGGCCATTAAAATGTTTCCTAAGGGTACAAAACCATCAGCATAAAGGAGACTAACATTAGTGATTCAATGGACCATTTTCTTCTATCATTTAGTTCATCATTTGGATTTTCTATGAGAAATGTTGCAACCATACTAAGGTAAGAGAACCATGCACTGGACTTTAGTATAGTGATAAAGGCTCCTACAAGAAATAATAATAAAATTAACTAAAAGACTTACTAAATGTCTTTAATCTCTTTTTATAATAGAACATTTAGAAATATTTATGGACTAAAGACCTAGAAAGAGCTTAAATTGTTTCCCAAGATCTATAATAGTGAAAAAATGAAGCTTACTCAATAATAGCATAATCAAATGGGAATAATCTATTTTTTACTCATCCTTTGATACAGTATGTATGACTTTCTGTAGAATAGCAATCTATGAAGTTCCGTCACTGTTTAATAATGCATTAACTTCTTATGTTTATGCAAATTTATTTAGTTAGAGTGGCAAATAGTATATTCTTTTTTTGTTTCTTATAATTTTATAAATACAAGGCATCATCAAACAGCTCGGTGCTATCAATGTAACTTGCATTTGTCTTTTTAGTTCTTAAGTTCTTAAGAATGGATCTAACTTAAGAACTATATTTTCATTTATAAGACGTTATCAATACCTTCACTTGATCATCTTTGTAATAATTTTTAGTGCCAAACGTTTTTTAACAATACAAAAAACTTATGGGGATCCCTTGTAAGTTCATTGCCTCATTCTATGAAAACTAGTGGCTGATGGAAGTCTTGGTAGGGGAATATGTTCTTAATCAATCTATCTATATTCTTCTCCTCTACTCTACCTTAATTCTTCAAACGATCCCATTTCTTGTCCATACAACCTTTAATCTATCTAAGTCAAATTTCCAAAACTTTCCCCATTTCAATAAACTAGAAATGAAAAGGTTTGATATTTTCATTTTCTCTCTTTCAATTGCCTCAAATTAAGGTTATAAATAAGAATCTTGAGTGCTTTTAAAGAAAATATATTTATGTTCTTTGCTCTTATGATGTTTATATTTCTTGTTTTTGATTAAAGGTTTGGTGACAAGATTCTTGGGAAGTATTAGGAGTACTAAAAACTTTATAAAATAATGTTAAAAATAAGTTTAAAACTTCTTCAGTTTAAAATTTAAGTAACGTAACACAACATCTTGTATATACAACATACTTTGGATATGTATATAATCATAATGACATTTTAGGAAATATTTAGAAGTGGCTTTCTTGTTATTGACTATAAAAAATGAATGTACCTGTAGGTTTTGGAGATATCCCTACAAGTTAATTTAAAATGCTATCTTGGGATGATTTAAATACATCCTCCAAACTTTGGTCTACTAATAATGACTAGAAAGGTGAGGATAGGCAATGAATAACGAGTGATTTTATTGAATGACTAGGGAATACAATCATACACTTATCCTCATACATCATACTATCTTTATTTTTTATTGAATAGAGTTTCTCCCAATATGCTCATTATAATATTATGTTATCATATATCTTATTACAGGGTTTGTCATAGTCTACCAAACAACTGCATTCTTTGTTAGAATTCAAACTTGGTATGTCAATTTTCATTTGCCATTATATTATTTACAACTTAAATTTGATTTAGTAATTTAGTAACTTAATTATAATTATATAGTTATATGGACAAAAGTTGGATGACTCATCAGAAATGATTCAATCAATACTTAGAACGAGTGAAGACTTTTATGAAATTCATAAAAGATCAAATAGGTTTAGAATGTGAAATTTGTTGTCCATGTATAGATTGCTTAAATTTTAACAATAAAAGTCAAGTTGTGGTATATAATCACTTGCTAATTTGAAACATAAATAAATTATATACTTGATAAATTTATCATAATAAATGTTTTAAATCAAGTAATACTAGAAGTGTTGATATAGGTGATGTTGGTGATAACAAAAATGATGTAGATGATATTGATACTAATGATGATATAGATTATAGGATTTAAGAAATGTTATAGGATTTGGGGAATTATATGGAGACTATAGATGATAATACTTTGCTTAATACATTTTGGTAGAATTACAAAAGATAATTTTTTAAAAGTTATTGAAAGTAGCTCAAGAAGAATTAAATCCAGATGCTCTAATTTCTCATAGCTATCTTTTGTTGTGAAGTTGCTGCACTTAAAGGTATATAATAGTTGGATTAACAAATATGTTGACATGTTGATTAAGTTGTTTAATAATGCATTACCGATTAGTCAAAAAATAGGGGTCCTTGGATTATGATATATATATACACATTTGTAAGTATGATTGTGTTATCTTTTGGAAAGACATTAAAGATTTTTAAGAATGTCATATTTGTGGTACATCAAGGAGACAAATGGATGATGGAAAAGGATAAAACATAAAATATAAAATATTGAGATACTCCTATATTAATCCCCAACTACAGAGGTTTTTTATGTTAATAACACAACCTTAAATATGAGGTAACATAAAAAGAAACACATTGATGATAGCATTATACAAAATCTAGCATACTCAAAGGTATGAAAAGATTTTGATGGGAAGTTTCCATGGTTTACAGATGATTGTCGTAATGTCTGAATTGGGTTAGCCCATGATGGATATAATCCATTTGGTAATATGTGTATTTCTTACAGCATATGGCTATTAATTCTTGTGCCATATAATTTAACCTCATAGAAATGTATGAAAGAGTCTTATTCCTTATTATCTTCACTTATTCCAAGACCTATTACTCCTAGTAAGGATATCGATGTATACATATAACCACTAATAGATGATTTAAAACATCTTGAGGAGGTTGGATTAGAAACTTATGATGTTGTTGAAGGTAAAAAATTTAGAATGTGTACAACTGTTTTATGACTATAAATGATGTTTTCAACTTATGACAATTTTTTTGGATAGAGTACTAAAGGGTATATGAGCTTGTCTTATGTTTAACCATCAAACTCATTCAATGAGGCTATCGTAAAGGCTTATATATTGAATGAATGCTTGATATTTTATTTTATGTACTTATTTGACGTGGAGACATGATTTAATAAAGAAGAATGTAACTTTGATTTTGGTTATGGTGGTGGCTTATTAGTTTTCTCCCAAAAGGTAAGGCCACTTAAAACAGGAAAATAAATGTAGTTATTTAAAGATGAGCTTGACATTGGACATTAGTATATTATGAACAATTGTGAGAAAGTCGATTTATACGTATAGTATTTATATTATTTCTCACTCATGATTTCATATTAAAACTTAAAATTCAACCTTTACTTTTTTTACATCAATTACTTTTTTAAATAGAGAGCACAAAGGTGAGATTAGAAGCAAAGTAAGGTTAATGTTGAAAAAGTCATAAGATAAATCTCCATCATAGTTTAGGACACGAGTAAGTTATTCATGTAATAATATGAATAAATGAATATTGTATGTGAGATTTCAACAATAACTTTTAGTTTTTTTTTCTATAGATGATACAATTACATAACTGTAAATTGTCAGAAACGAAAATAACATTATATATTTTAGCATGTGAGCTTTATATGCACAGAGAAAAATATACAGGTTGCACTATAAATTGAGTTCGATTTCACATAAAAAAGTGTGACAGTCAACTTAGAAGCCAAAATTGTGGGGTTATTATTAAGAGACAACACAAGGATGATTTTATTCACTTCTACATTGATATCTCTAAAATAATTTAGTTACACTACATCAAGGATGAAAATGTTGTTCTATTTAAGTGCAAATGGTTTAATCTTGGTGAAAAAGGGATTAAAATAAAAGAGAATAGAAATATTACTAGCATTAACGCGAGTAATACATGGTATGAAAATAAACCATTTGTGATTAAAAATCAAGTGAAACAAGTATTATATCTTAATGAAACTGTATTGGGCGGCAATTGGAAAGTTGTTAAAATGTTTTAACACCAAAATCTTTTAAATTTTTATGAAAGGGAAAATTGTCCAATGGGTGAAGATGTTGATGAAGTATATTAAGGAATTAAATCGCAGCTAAATAATATAGCTCTTGAAATAGAAGATGAGATATATCATCATTCCATAAAAGAGATGTCGATCCCAATATACAAGAAGCAACTTAAGTACAAGGCAATCTTTTCATATAAAGGGATGAAGACTATATTGAGAATGAATTATATGACAATGATGATACTTGGGCCGAATATAATAGTGATGAAGAGTAAAATCATAATGCAATTAATGATAATGATTTGAAGATCTAGATTATGATGATTGAAGGCATTATTAAAGTTTTATTTCTATTGTCTTATTACAATGTTGGTAACATTTATATTGTTAATGTGATTAATGTTGATGATTGAGTGAATATTGATTATGATGATTAAATGTATCGTGAAAGTGCTCTTTCTATTATCTTATTATAATGTTGGTAACATTTACGTTGTTGATGCAATTAATTTATCATAAAAATGCTTTTTCTATTGTCTTATTGTAATGTTGGTTACATTTATGTTGTTAATGTGATTAATGTTGATGATTAAATGTATCTTGAATATGATGATTGAATGTATCATTAAAGTGATCTTTCTATTATCTTATTATAATGATGGTAACATTTATGTATTTCTTGTAGATATCCAACATAATGACACCTAGTAGAAATAAAGGGAAGAAGGTGGCAGCTATAAAAATTATAGAATGGAGGAATGTGAAACTTCAACCAGGTCAATTAGTTAGTTCCAAAAATTTAATTCCTAGCCAATAACAATATTCTACCTTAAACAACAATGAAATTAGTCACTAAGGTTTAAAATTTCTGTCCCTTCAAGTCAATATATATGTGCATATATATATATATATATATTCAAAAATATATCTTTTCTTATCATATTATTTTTTTGGCCATAAGAAATAGAGATTATTCTAGTACATTACCACAGTAATGCAATAATAATATTCAGCTTCAAGTCATACACAACAACTTCATTCTACCTCAAACAACAACGAAGCTACTAATCCAAGTTTGTTAATCTTTAATACCTTCAACTAAACTTATGCTCAAATATACATTTATATATTCTAATACTTTTTTATCATTATTTATTTGTTGTTAGGGCTAGTATTAGAAATGAAGGTAGAGGTAAAACTAGAAGTTATGAATTGTAATGAATAAATGTTATAATGAATTGTAAGTTATCAATATAGATTGATACTTAGTAAGGTTATCTTGTAGACAAGTTCCAATATGTGAAATTGTCAAGTAAGTTGGGGATTATTGTGACAACATAATTACCATATTTGAAACATGTTAAAGACTCAAAGGAAGAAAACTGGCTTGAAAATTCTTTGGAAAAATTTACAATAATTATGAAAAATCTTCAACTTTATGCAATATTGTTTCAATGATTTTAAGTTTAATTACAGTTTTACTTATTCTTCACAGTTGGAATTGAATATTGTGGATATTGAGACCCAAATGTTTCAAATTGTGTTACTTCATTATTGAAACAAAAAGACTAGGGATCGTTATATCAAGTTGCGTAAATATTATAAATCTTTTCCTACAAACCCATGTTCCCAAACAAATATCTGAAGAAAATTGGAATAGTTTGTGTGATTATTGGGCTGACCTGAAAGTTTTAGTTTTTTTTCTTTGCCTTCATATTTGCTTGCATTAATGTTGTTAGATGATTTAACGAAAAAGTTATGTTTTTTTCTTGATTTAGGAAAATTGTGAGAAGCTAAAGGCTAGTAGATCAAAAATTAAAACACCTCTTTATTAAGGGTTAAAGTTATTTGTAATTGTTCAAAATGAATATGTAAGATCTATGTTTGCAAGTTATACATTTATTATGCCTTGTATTTTTGTTTCATAAAACAGATTGAGAAGGAACTAAATGGAAAAGTGTGTGATAGGATCACACCATATAAATTCACTTACTATAAGGAAGGTAAAGGATGGGTCTCAGAAGAATTAGAGAATAGCTATGCAAGTAGAAATTTTTTTAAAATATTTTATTCATCAACTAATGTAGTAGGAAGTAGTAATATGTGGATTTTATATTGATTTTATTTTTTAAAAATTTTAGAATAAGATGCAAGAGTTATTAGAGAAGTTTATGTCTAAGGGGAATAAGCTTAATGTAGAAGACATTTATGATACAGTACTTAGTACTCCTTCTGGTTATGTGAAAGGCCGTAACTATAGCCTTAATCTAAATGTTTCGACCTCAACATATAAATCATCGAATACCTTCAATAGAAAAACAACAAGCTTAAGTCTGCATTACATGCTAAAGTAATTAGTGGATAAGAAACTCAAGCTAAACTATCAAAGCTTGAAATGTTATTCAAAAGATTACTTCGCCCAAATTATGATATAAATGAAGAGGAAACTACAGGGTGTTAATTTTATCTCCTATATTTTTTCTTTTACTTCCCATATGTACTATAATTTAAATTTAATAATTTTTTTCAGATTATAGAATGGATGAAGATGCAACTGATGAGTGATTATATTTTGAATGGTAAAGTTATACGGTATTTGCTTTAATCAGAACTAAATACTTACTGTATCAATACTCACAATATTTTTATTTGATTTGAGTACATGTTTATGGATATGGACAACACTAGGTAGTCTTTTGGGTTATGCTCTAATATTTTTGTAGTCTGAGTATAAAATATTCTAATTTCTCAATTGATATCAGTATTTATAAGTTTGTCTATGAGAATTGTTCAAGTTGTCATTAGTAGGAATAAATGATTATTATTTTGTCAATAAGAATTATTCAAGTTGTCATTTGTGGGAAAATATGATCATCCTTTTATGTTATATTCTTTTTTGGTATAATTTAATGATATTTATATAATGTTACTATATATATACTGCTTGATATTTTAATTAATAATATTTTTCTATGATTTAATTTTATAATAATAAGTAAATAATTCACAATAAAAAAACATGTAGATACATTATATACAAAACATATTGTTCAATATCATGGATTAAAAATGTAAAAAAACATTTGGCTATGTTATAAAAAACGTAACAAATAACGTTATAAAAAACATAGCTAATACTATATAGCTACGAAGATAAAAATGTAGTCAAAAACTATTGGCTACATTTTATTCTCATTGTCAGTTGTTTGGCACCAAATTTTTCCCTTCCAACATTCAAACTTTAGTTACGTTTTTGTAGTGCTTCAGTTATAAAATTTTTTTGTAGTTAACATTTTTTGTCTATGATTTGTGAAAACATCACCTGTAATTTTTAGCTATAGGGAATTGACGATGCTTTATGTGATGAAACAAAAAAATTGCAAATAACTATAGGTGATGTTGTTGGAACAATTGGCTATGTTTTTTTTCCTGTAGCTAATTGTCTTCTTTTTTGTAATGAAAACATACTAGGATATTATGCAACATTACTCAATGCAGGAGCAAATATATCAATTTCTTCAATTGGTTAAGCAACTGCGAGCAGACCAGTTCAACTTGTCTATTTGGATTTTGTTAACATTGCCTTAAGTTTCATTTTGTCCCATTACATCACTACTTTCAAATTATAGGTTGCCAGGTAAGATTACTGATAGTAGTTTTTTGTATGATGTTTTAGGGTTTAATTTGTTATGCACTTTTGTGTTAAATTGAGTGTTGAGTATACATTTAGGGCTTAATTAGATTAGTTTTTGTGTTTAAGTGTTTTTATGGGGTAGTTTGAATCTTTGGGCTTAAATTGTATATTTTTTGAGGTACCTTAATGTTTGTGCTAGTGTTGCAGGGTAAACAGGAAAGAACGGTGAATATTTAAAAAGTTTCAGGCCAAAACATACAGCCCACGATCGTGCACACAGGCCACGATCGTGATTGAAAAGGAAGAGCCAGAGGCAGCCAGGCCACGATCGTGCACAAAGAGCCACAATCGTGATAGAGAGCGTCAAGTCAAGCCATAGAAAGGAAAAAGTGCCGGCCACAATCGTGATAGACAAGGCCACGATTGTGCCCTGCATCGGGCTAACATAAAAACTCAATTTTTGGGTAATTTTTTAGACCATTTTAACCCTGAGTTTGACCTAGAGTTGCTATTGAATAAATAGAACAATACCTAGCAGCCACCAGCAGATATTAGAGAGTCGAGAGAGCTGCACAAACATGAGATTCTACCAAAAATTTGAGGGAAAACCTAGATAGAGATCAATCGATTGAGGAAGGAGACGAAGGAAGAGAGGCACAGGGATATGCTTGATGCGACGTACTTCCAGGAACAGGTGGTTTCCCGCAGTCTCGACTCCGAGATCCATTCCGACAGGATCTTCTAGTTTTTATTTCGATTTTATTGATGTATGGAATTTGAGATTGATTAGAATTAATTGTCATTGAGTGTTGATTTTATTGTCTAAACTTACCTTCGATTTTGTTAATTCTTGAGATTAATAAAATTGATTTGATTGTGTTTTATTTCAATTTATTGTAATTCAATTTGATTCTTCATAAGTGGGCAATAAATTGAGAGGATGAGCTGGTGAAAATCATTGATTAGGTTAACGAGAGTTAGGTAAATCGATAGGTAGAGAATTGAATCAAACTGGTAGAGTCGTGTAACGAGAGATAGAGCACAGATTTCTAATAGGTTAATAGACAATGTTAGAACTAATTTAGGTTTTGGAAAAATTATGGATTGAGAGATCGCAATTTCATAATTTGAATTAGGGATTATTAATTAGGGTTAAGAATTATAACTCGAGAGAGAGTAATTCACCCTAGGATCGTTTAGGCCCATTAAATCAGAAATTTTATAACTGGGTAGATTTTCTTTAATTTCGAATAGATTCTCCTTTCTCTCAATTGGTCGTTTCTAGGTTGAAATTCAGATTATTTGTGTGAGTTCACTTTTGTTTGTTCTTTGGGTGCTTTAATTTCTCGTATTTGATTCTCGATTGATTTAAATTTTTACAGTAGTTGTTAAATTAGGTTTTACAAACTTAGCTGCTGTTAGATTTTAGGACTAGTCCCCTTCCTCGTGGGATCGACACCTTAGGTACTACACAAACGACCCGTGTGCTTACGGAATTTACTGAGGTTATAAATAGTAAAAACTTAGCACGTGTATAACCTTGTGAACAATTACTTTTGTTATTTATAAAATAGTGCATTGAGACATTGCTCGACCTTCTAACTTCTAATTTTGGAATATCCTTCCTTTCTTTTTATATTCTATACACTGCATATGTGGTTTTGAACTTTTAGCTTATGACATATGCATTATAACATTGGAAATACAAATGAATTATAGTTTCAAGCTTCTAGTTACACAATATGCAAATATGGAGGTCCTTAACGCATTTAAAGTATCTAATGTACTTATTCTATTCTTAGTGGCTAGCCATAGTATAAAGGATAATTTTAGAAGAATTTGCTCGAATATGACTAATCTAAATGAATGCATCATATAAAAAATAGATATAAAGATCATTTGACAAGATTTATATGTAAGTTTCTCTTAAATTATGCCTTAACCAAATGATAAAATCCTCTATGATAGGATTATGTTTGTAGTTGAGAAACTTGTATAGGATCGTAAAGAACCCCTTATATTGAAGAACAATTATTCATTTGAATCAATCATCATATGCCTCAGGTTGTAAATCATTCCAATTATCATACTATAACCATGTAATATTCCTATTACCAATTTTTCATTTTATCTCCATATGTAAACTGTCCATTAGCTTTAAAAGTTGTGTCATAATCCATGATGGATCAATATTTGGCTTCATTTTCTAAATGTTCCTCCTGCTTAAATATTGTGCATGAATCCTTTGCACTCAAAGTGATTCCTTATGAACTAAGATTCTCCAAATTCATCTAGATATCAGAACTTTACCTAGGGTTTTGATCGAGATGATTCCTAGAGACCTCATTCTTAAGTTAGCAAAAACTAACCTATTTAATTTTTGCTAGTAGTTTTATTAAATCTTCACTTAACCATAGGAAATTTCTATCATTTTTTATATTCTCGATCAAATTTTTAGCAAGTATCAAATTTTAATGACTAGTATACATACAAGTTCTTGAGGATTGAGATTATAAGCTGCAACCTTCCGACAAAAGAGAGACTTATGTTACTCTAACAAAAAATTATTTTATGTATTTTTAAAGTAGTGCTTAGTAGTCCTTAAAAATTGGTCTTTATTGATGGTTACTATTCCTAAGTAAATAAAAGGAGGTTTTGCAGATTCTAGGTTTATTATATTCAAAAGCCAGCTTACTAAATGTGTTACACTTATTTAGAAAATCATGTGACTCTTATCTCTATTAAAGGAAAGCCTTAATTTTATTAAATATATTCAAAGAATTCATCAAAGTCATAACAAAATTAAAATCAGTATCTTAAAATGAAAAAACATCATTTAGAAAATGGTAAATGACTTTTCTTTAAGCTCTTGCACTTGTTTTAGAAAGTGAACTTACCCTCCAAATTTATACTGTGAATGATTACCTAGTTATCACCTTAATAAATAAAGAAATCAAATAGGAGAAAGGGAATTACTTGCCTTAAGCCTTTTCTCCTTTAATTAATTGAGTTATCTCACCATTAGTTAAAAATTATAGGAAGTATATTCATGCATTGCCCTCTCCATTTTTCAAACTATAAGGGAAATCCAAAAGCTTCCAAAGAATTAATTATGAAATCGTAGTTGATTAAATCAAATGATCTATGAAAATCAATTTTCATAACACAAATTTTAATAGATGATATATGATTGTTTATAGATAACTCTTCAACTAAAAGGATGTTATCTCTTATATTTCTCCTCAGAATGAAACCACCTTGATATGTTCTTAACTGATTATACATTTATTCCATAAAAATTAGTGATTAATGCTATGAAATGCTTAAGACGTTCACTTTAGTTCATATTTATTTTTAGGTACAATTCAGAAATGAATGAGCTAAAGTTAGTTGAAAGCACAATCATTGAGCCATTATTTTAAGTTTCACGCTCATTGTCTTCATAGAACAAGAAGAAGAAGCATTAAAGCAAGAGGAGATAAGAAAATGCGTGAAGATGAAGAGTAAATTGACATGGCCAATAGCTTATGACCATGAAAAATAAGTCATAACTATGAGACACATTTTCATGGGCATGAGACTCTTCTCCCATGATAAGTGTGTCACACCTGTGACACACTAGTCATGCCCGTGAAAAGTGTTTCATGGGTGTGACACACCAGTTCTGCCCATGACTTTCACTCCTAGCACTTGAAAACCCTACTTTTTAGTATAAAAAGAACATGTGATGGGAGAAACATTTATGAAAGGTTGGAGGAATCATTTTGGAGTCATGAAGTTTTAATGTTTTAAGGCAAGAAAAGGCAAACCCCTCATTATTTGGAGACCCATGGAGGGCTAGCTTCCCCAAACTGGATTAGAGATGATATCAATGCTAAAAAACCCAGTTAAGCATTTCTCTCCATTGTATTTGTTGTTCTTTCTCTCTTAGGGATTGATTATGTTATCTTATGCTTATGGATTTGGGTTTTCATGTATGAATGATCTGTATTCTCGTTATCATTAGATTGATCATGTATAAACCCATTACTAGTGTAACATCCCGTCCCCATATTAAGGGTTAGGACCCAAAATTTCAGTACATATGAGCTCAAAGAGAGATTAAGGAAATGCATTTTCTTGCTCA
>JANQAP020000551.1:3770624-3788116 GCA_026874005.2 Erythroxylum coriaceum | reverse complement strand
ATCCTTATAAATTATAAGCAAAACTAGATTATTCTAAATTTCAAGTATCTCAAATGAATAAGAATAATATAAAGAACATACGAAAAAAATTTACAAAATAATTCATAATAGTTCAATAATCAAACCTTGTCTACATTCCCAAATCTCTTTTAGGAATCCATTGAAATCGTCTTTCAACTAAGTGAAGAGGAACATCGTTACAATAATCTTTGTTTAAATAAAAAACTCTTATACAATCTTTCTTGAAGATGACGAGTACCCTAAATCCTTCTTAGATCGATTAACTATAAGAGATACAATGTCAAATTTTTTTTACAACTTGAATAAAATGTGCTTGTTCACTTTAATGCTCGATGGTTCATAATCACTTCACAATGAATGAATGATTACTTGTGAATACTTAAAAACTATTATAAAAGTGTTATTGTAACTTTAGAATATCATAAAGATGTTCAATACCTAAATGCTCAGGTATTTATAATCATAAAAAATTCAAATTATCATTAGACACAAAATCTACTCATAAAGTGAATTGATAGATCAAGCCTAATATTAACCAATATCCATCCAAAAGGGGAGGATGACTATTCATAAAAGTTGAATGAGCATTGTCAATATCTAGATGCAATTGTATCTTCAAATTAACATAAAACAAGTTCATGTATTATCTGAAATAGAAGTCTCTATATAAGGGACATTTAATCGAATAACTCATAGGCAATATGTATTATCTCTAACTAATCATAAAACAAATGCATTTTTCCATTATTTACCAACAACAATACATGTAAATAACAAATAAACCAACAATGACACAAAAAAATGCATACACTAACAATCATCACACAAAAACTAACCACCCAATACCGACGGTATACATATATATAACCATATAAGAACTTTATTTTTTGAAGATAAAATAAACCCAATAGAGAGCTTACCTGAAAATGACACACGATGGGCTGAAAAACAAGTAGAAACTGATGGTGGAAGCAAGCAAAATCACACAAAACCGACGCAGGCCACGGAGGAGAGAAGAAAAATAGTGTAGAGGGGGAGGGGGTGAGTTAAGAAGAAAACTTAAACGATGTCGTTTAGATTAAAACCAAATGACGTCATTTTATTAATGAATAACTCGTCATTTACCGACAGAACCTATTTTCCGTCAGTATTCAAATTCACCAAAAATAAGACGCTTATTTTGCCGCCTTAGTTTGCGACGGATATAGCTTTCTGTCGATAATTTGTGATGTTTTACCGATGGAAAGTTTACTCCATCGAAAAATTAAAGACGGACTATATACCGTTGGTAAACAATCGATGATGACTATTAAACAAAGCATATTTCACCGATAGAAATATTTCCATCGGCAAAGTTCCGATGCTATTTAATTACGGGAAGCTTTCCCGCAATCTTTACCGATGGTCATTATTTGGTCATCGCTATATTTCGTCAAAAATTTTGCGTGAATGTTTTCCCTCCACCTTTATTGACGACAATTGTGTCCGTCATAAAATAAAAATTTTAATGACACTTTTACTGATGGATTATGTTTTTCCATTGGTAAATAGCTTCGATTTTTGTTCCATCGTTAAATTTTCTTCCCTAATCTATTATTTTGTTGTAGTGATTGCTTCAATCAGCATACTTGTCAATGGTATTCTAACTTGATAGGCATAGTTTACATTATGTTTTGATATGTGTTTTAGTGTGTTTTTAGGTGTTTATTAGAAGATTATCAAATGTTTATGTTTAGAATTGTGATAATATGAGTTTTTGTTTTTATTATAAGTGTTTGTGTGGTTTAAAGCTTGATTTCAATCTTAATTTTATGTTTCTTAAGGTGTTTAATGTGTTTGCTAGTATTGGAAATCAAATAATTAAAGAACAAGGATGATGGATGTGCATAGGGCTACATGGGTATGGTCACGATCATGAATCCCATATCACAATCTTGACAGAGAAGAATTTTCCATGGTCATGATCGTGACCCCCATGTCAGGATCATGATAGAGAGAAATGTGAGTTTTTTCATCTTTTTTAAGGTTTGGGGGCATTTTTGGAACTGATCAAAGTGGGAAAGCATTAGTTACACCCCCAAGACCCTAATACAACATTTAATAACATAAAAACTTGCAAAAAAGGTAGTAGCCAACACATCAAAGTGGATCAAACGTAGGAGATCAAGAAGAATGCACTACGATAAAAAATGCTTTAGGCAATAGACAAAAGCGTAACTATAAGTTAAATTATCGTTGCCTTTTTATTTAGGCAACAAAATTCATATCATTACAAGTATTGGGATTGCAATAAGTCTAAGGCAATAAAAAAATTTTATTAGGAAATAAAATAAAAATGTTGCTTTAAGTTTTAACTAAGGCAACACATTAGTTTCAAACAATAGCAATAATGTTAATTAGATATTGCAACACTTTAAGTCTGTTTAGGCAACATTGTTAAATAGTAAGGCAACAAAGTGAATTTTTTTACGCAACAATTTGTGACAATAAAAACCATAATTTATTCTTTTTTTACCAATAATATTTAACATAAAATTAAACTTTTGTTATTATGTAGGCAACATCTGTATATACATTAAAAGTAATATACATATATTAATGTACGTCTTAATTGCGTACGTAATATCAAAGGTAAACAACCAAAAAATTGCATTTATATATTATATAGTCCATAAGGACTTAAAAAATTTAACATTTAACATATTCAAAATATAAAAGTGAATTCTACAATCCACAACAATTACATATGCTTCAACAACTCTTCATCATTCATAGAATTCAAAGTTAGTGTCAGGCTTCTTCACATTGACTCTGTAAACTTTCTCAAAGTCTTTTCAAATCTTATACTGCATGCATTCCAACCTTTTGACAAATAACTGCAATTTATTAATAAATATCCAATTATGATGAGTGTAACACCCCCTATACGAAACCTACAACCTCAGTTAGAACTTTTAATGATATAGAAGTAACCCTTTTAAACCTTAATTCAGACAAAGCATTGGGGCTTAATGGCTTAAATGCTTTATATTTTCAAAGTATATGGAGCATTAAAGTAGACATGGGTGTCTTGAAGCAATTTTGGAGTTCTTTAGAGAAAGGAAAATATTAAGAGAGATCAATAAATCCGTTATCAACCTTATTCTTAAGATAGTTAACCCCACTTACTTACAATACTTTATACTAATATCAAGTTACAATCTGATAAGAAAATCATATAAAAAATGCTTGCCTCAAGGTTAAAAGAAGCTCTAAAGAATCCTATTAATCCCAATATAAATGCATTCATCAAAGGGAAATGTAGGGAATAGAATCATCTTGGTTCAAAAGTTACCACGACAACGTATCCATGAGAATTTGTTCACTAAGAATTGACTTCTAAAATACTTTTAAGATCTTTAACTTCCTTACACTATTTATAAAACAAATTTAGCTATATATTTCTATGACATCTTATAATATTATAGTGAATGGAGAACTAACTCATGTATTTAATAAGGAAAAAGTCTTAAGGCAAAGGGATCCCCTATCCCCTTACCTATTCACAATTTGTAGTGAGTTTTATCAATTATAACAATAAGTGTAGTGGGAAATTCAAATGTCACTATAAATATAAGGAACTTTAGGCTTTTCATCTTAACTTTTGCAGATGATTTACTCTTGTTTAGTGATGTTGATCCTCTCAATCCAAATTTTCATGACATCCATATATTACTTTTCTGTATTCTTTGACCAAATCATTAGTCCTAGCAAAAAGCAAGATGTTTGACTTTGTAGGAACTTGAAATGTAGCTTATAACTTGTTAGAGTATATGAGCTTCAAATCCAAAAAACTTCATTCAAATATCTTGATGTCCCTATCTCTATGAAAAAACCAACTTACAGATATTGTTAAGACATTTTTTGATTAAATTCAAAAGAGGACAAGTAGTTAGAAAAACAAATGTTTATCTTATGCACATAAACTTCAACCCACAGCCTCTATTACAATATACACATTTATTGGAGCTCTCATTTAGTTCTCCCAAAGAAACTAATTAAATTTATCAAAAGAATTATCAAGAACTTTTTATGGTTAGGTGATATGATTAAGACGACAGAAATAAAAATTAAATGATTAAAGCCATGTTATCTAATGTAGGAAAGAGTTATTGGATTCATCGCTATCAAATACATATACAAGATGCTCATCATTAAGAAGATATGGAGGCTATTCATTAATAAAGAATCTATATGTGTCAAATGGATACATTCCTATTTTTTAAATGGCATAAGTTTCTGAAACTTGAAAATTAAGAATAACAACTTTTGGACATTTAATAAGTTGCTTAGGACGAAAGATCCAATAGTTAAGAAATGAAATCCATGGTAAGTAATGGATATGATAATTGATTCTAGTATGACAATTAGAATAACTTGTGTACTTGAACAAAATAACAAGACTCCATTCAATACGACATATGGTACTAAATAACTTCAAAGTAAAAGTGACAATTTTAGGAGTGGAATGGAAATGTAACATCAAAGGTTTCTCTTTAATTATTATTAATCTTTCCAACGACAATAAGAAGCATAACTCCTTTATATCTATAATTTGACTAAGGAATAAATAAAAAAATCTTTATAAATAAATATTGTTTAGATATTATAAAAATTGAAAAAAGCTAGCTAGAATGAACTAGTTTTGTATAAATATAATCTACCTAAAACCTCCTTCATCTTATGGTTAGTTGTGAAAATGAGGCTAAAGACAAAAGATTAGGTTAACAGGAGTTCAAATTAGGCTAATAGCGTTTTAATCTAACTTTAGAGTCAATCAATCATCTTTTGTTTGATTGTCAATTCTTATATACATTTTAACTTCATATCTAAGCCATGTACAATGCCTTTAACTTAATTATTAATGACAAGAATAATTTAATGTGTTAGAAACCATAAGGGGCCAGACCAAAGGTGATGCATATATATTTAGGATTACTCTCAATTGTGGCATATATACTTTATGTAAATAGAGAAAATTCAAATTTTTGTAAAAGAAATCCCAAAATAGTTTAACATTCATTAATAGAACCTTGAATTGGATCAAAAAAATAGTCAAAGCTAACAAGGTTCCTAAAAAGGATAGTATTGGTGTGAATACCAGATTGAACCTACCTAATGAAGATAACCAAGGCCCAAAAACATTAAAGATAAACTCATAGCCTCTTATATGTGTTATCCTTAAATCTTAGTCATGAAATAGAATCAACTAACAATGTTCTATATGCACTAGACTCCTTATCCCTTAAAGTTCTTAATTAGATCAACTTCGATAAAGATACTAACTCTTGCTAATTTGAACTCTTGATTTACTGCAGATATAGGTATAAATAGTATCTAGCGAGATCAAGCTAGTTTTCTCAATCTAGATTTTGAATTTAACGAAAGATCTTGGATGTATTTATTATCTTCCTTATGGAACTATCTAGCTCTTTTACATTGTTCAAAGTGTTCACTATATTATTTTTATTTGTTTATTATTCTTTTTTGACACCTTGTATTTCTTTTTTAAGTTATTTCATGAATTTAATTCAATTTTAAAAATATTTTGAATGAAAAACCTAAAAATCTTCAAGAATTATCAATTGGAAAATTTTGAATTCTTTCAAATGATTATTAGATTGATCAAAGAAATCATTGTTGTAAAAATTTTGGTTACCAAAGTTAGTGAAGGCTTGGCTAATTGGGATCTAGATTACTAATTATTAGTTATGATTTTCCTATTCTTGTATCTGACATGAACTAATATAGCCAATTTATTTAGTTAGACTATGGCTTTCACATCAAAGGGCATCACCATTATATATTATTCTCTTTTAAATTTTAAGCAAAAAGCTTAATGAATACAATTTTTTCATTTTTCAAAAAAATCAAAAACCTAGTGAAGGTTTGGCTATAAGCTAAAATTTTATTTGATTTGATATATGCCTTGTAACTTTTTGTAAAAGCTTTTGCACCTTTTTTTGTTTTAAATCATATTTAGATGAATCGAGGAGAAAATTTTGGTTCTTTTTCTCAAGTTTGATATTAGTTTTATTGTTCTTCCCCTAGAATTTTCTATAGCTTAGTATTAAGTGTCAAGCTTGCTTTAGTATTCCTCTAGTACTCCTATTTGAGAATTTCCATTAATTTATTTTACTTTGCAAAAGGAAAATCAAAATGTAGAAGAATTATCAATTATGGCACGAATCAATAAGTGTTCAAGGAAACCAAGTTTGGAAGTCTTTTAGTTATCACTAACAATGACACACCACTTTATTTTAACTGAAGCCCAAAGCGTAAGCTCTTATACTCAATCACACAAAATTGGTGCTTGAGGTGATGTAGAAACTGAAAAGTAAAACAAATATATATTTATGTAAACTTTATAGATTTTATTAGTTATAATCTCAATATAATTAGATACCACTTGCACTAATCAACATCAGTTGGATATTGAGCTTAGGTTTTAACCACAAGAATACTCATCCCTAAAATACCACAATGTTATTAACACTTTATAATATTACTTAACCTTAAATTGTAGCAGATGCTTAATAATCTAAATATAAAAGTTCATTATTGGGCTAAATGTGCAACTTAAGCGCTAACATTTTTATATATATGTAACTTGAACCCTAACATTGCAAAGTGTTCAATTTTAACCCTAATGTTTTCAAAATGTTCAAAATAGACCCTAAGAAGATAAAAATTGGATGGAATTAAATGCAACGTCAATGATGACCTGTATGCCATGTGGCATAGTAGGACCATATAACTTTAGAAAAAAATTAAAATTATTAATAATTAATAATTAGTTTAATAATTATGTTATATTAGTTTTTTAGTTATGTGTTTTTTGGACATTAAAAATAAATTATAACTAAATGATGAGTTTTATACAAACAAGTACAAAAGAGCAAGTTAACTAGTAACATTATAATCAAAAACACCTCTACATTGAACTATAGAGGATTAAGTTACAAAGAAAGTCTAAAGTGGAATCCCACAAAGATTTCAGTGATAAGAATCCTTGCTAGAGCTACTAGCCTTAGCCTTAGCATGAGTCTACTTTGACTTGATTCAACATCCACTACATTGCTTTTAAGCATTGCACTATTTCTTTCTTTCCAAATGTGGTAAGTGATCATATCAAATACTAACCTAAAAAGCTTCTTTCCACCTTTACCCTTAAAATTTACTCTTTTTACCCATGTTAGTGTATCCCTTTAGCCTCTACTTATCCATTTCATTCTAAGGATTGCTAGTAGATGTTTTCAGAGAATCTAGGAAAATGCACAAGTGAAGAATAAAACCTCATTTAATTCTTGCTTTACATTATACAAAACTTAGTTAAGATCATCAATATGGAACTTTAGTCTATCTTTAGTTCTGAATCTTTGAGAGATGGCTAGCCATAGAATGAAGAATGTGAAGGTGTAATATTGGAGTCATATACTAACTTTCACCAAAGGCTTCTATTTAGTATTCCTAATAGAAATTTCCTACATGGGGTTGTACTAAAGGTCCTCTTTTTGGTCTACATCCATTGTATATAATAAAAGGAAGATAGATTAGGAGCATTACCTAGCCTATGTTGAATTATGTTTTGAAATGCCCTAGATAAGTGCAAAGGCTAGTCCCATCTACCATTCCTAATCACATACTACACTATTGCATTTGTGGAAACTATAGATCTTAAGGATGAAAATTCTCTAAGTTGGTACAATAAACCGAGCATGTGTCAGTTATCAAACTAGAAGTCAGTCGACTCTTCATTCTTAATTTTATGCTTACCTTCTTATGGCTACAAAAATATCATGATTTTTAATAATTGCTAAAAGGTGTAGGAAAGTGTTTGCTTACTCTTCACTGTCCAAATGCTTTCATTCCTCAAATGGGAGGTATAGATCCACCTTACCTACAAGCTTTCTTTTTCCACAAAAATTCTTCATAATCTTTTATCCATTAAAACTTTGGACATTCTATGTGTTGAGACTACACTAAGTTCACTATATTGCTTAGGAATACATAGTATGCTCCACTTCAAACTTGGAACTTTGGTGCTACTTCTAACTTTTTCCCAAATATGATCTATGATTGCCCTATCAACACCTTTCATGAGATTCCTTTGTGATGCAATATGGGAGCACTAGTTAATATAGGGATACTTTAGAATAGATTCACTAAGTCTTTTGGTGGAAATGGGGATTCCTCAGTATTAGAAAGGAAGTTGCTTTAATTCCAAACCCTATAACAATGTTATCAGTCTCCTACATCGAACTAGGCTAGTAGACATAAATATAAAGCTTTTCATTAGATTAAAGCTCAAAATTACAGCTTTGTAAATATCCAATAAACTCAATATAATATTAATGGAATTTAAATTTGCACCATAAAGCACCAAAAGATCATCACAAAAGGAGAGTTGTGATATTCCTAGCTTAACACCTGTGATGGAATTTGAAATTAGGACTATTGGAAATCTTTATTAAGGTAACCATGTCCAACACTTCCATTGCAATTGCAAAGAGATAAAGGGATAAACGATCCCCTTATCTCAAACCTTGAGCACTTTTAAATAGATTTTTAGGCTCATAATTCACAATAAATGAATAGGAAACCGAGATGATGCAAGTTTGAATCCACTAAATGAATCTGCTAGAATATTCAATAGCATATAGTGTGCACAACAAAAATTATGAATTCACGTAATCAAATGCATTGGTAAATTCAATTTTCCATACATAACTATTAAGTTTATTGGAGTTGTATCCCTTGAAAGAGTTCCTATGCCAAGATAGTGTTTTCCCCTATGCTTGTGCCACTTATATAAGCCCCATAATGAGGGTTAATAAGCTCTGAAAGAGTTTTCTTTAACTTGTTTTCTAGAATTTTGGAAATTACCTTATAAATCATATTGTAGCAAGCTGCTAGTTTGTAGAGGGATAAGGTGTCTTAGGAATAAGAAAAATGTATGTCTTGTTAATTAAAGTAATATCTTGCCATTTCTAAAAAATTCCTTCACTGTTTCAATAACTAATGCACCAGCCTACTCCCAAGTAGCTTGGAAGAATCTTACATTGCATCTATATGGTTTTGAAGCTTTGTCAAGGTGGAAACTAATCTAATCTCTTCCACAGATACATTCATAATTAGTATGGATAATTAATGGTGAGCTAAAGAAGCTTTGAGCTCATGTACTAGGTCTTCAGGAAGTTTAGAAATTTTACTATTCCTCACTAAAATGTTATTGAAATGCTTTTTAGCTAAGTCCTTAAGCTCATGTTGCTTATTAACTAGATTAGCACTCAAGTCTCCCAATATAGGATCTTATTTCTATTCCTCCTACGTCCCTTTCCTGTATCCATCTAGTTATGGCCTTTTGTATTATTTATGAGTTATAAATCTCTAGAGCTTCAAAATATTTCTTCAATTCAGCCAATTTTATTTGTTTGAGATGCGGATCCCCATGACATCTAGCCAGGGCTTCTTATGTAAGGTTCAATTGATCAAATGCTCTTCTCTTTTCATGTTTTATTGGATGAATAACATCCTTCGTCAACATTACACAACTTACTTTGATTGCTTTTAGTTTTTGAGTGCATCTATAGGCATATGTATCCCTACAACCAGTCCTCAACCCATTAGCAACGACATTCCCAAATTCAAGATGTTGGAGCATTGAATGATAAAACATGGATGGAGCTTGTTTTTATTTTCAAGAAATACAATTCAAGCAAAATAGGTGAACGATATGAGAATAAAAGGTTACTAAAGGTAACAAAACTATTAGGAAATTTATTTAGCCAAAACTTTCTCACTATACATTTGTCAAGTTTCCTTTAAATGAGTCTCTCTTCACTTTATCAATTACTCAAGTGAGGAAATGATCAATGAACCTTAGGCCATCAATCCAAGACTGGATGTTAGGTAGGATAGCTCACGGAATTTGGAAAACTTTGAGATCTTATGGGGGCTGGTCTGCAATTAACCTCTCCAGGAAGGATCTATGAAATGTAGATATTGGTTCCAAGTTTTTGTAAGTATTGACCATAGTTTAACTCTTTTGATATTCCTAATTTCTAGTATAAGCCACCATTATGAGTAGAGCCACATTCAGGATTTTATGTGTAACTACTAACTTCACAATGTATAAACTGATCAGAGCATTACCAACTTGTTAAGTGGAAAACTGATCAGAGACTTTACCAATGTGAAGCTTCGAAATTAGGGCAGAGGAAGATGTCAAATTGGCAAAATTGGTAAAGTATGTGAAGAGAAAGTGATGAATTGGAGAATTATAGTCTACGGATGATGTGACGAAGAAGCAAAAGATTAAAATAGGGAATTTGTAATTGAAGAGTGTCCCATCGGTGTTCATGTGACATTTAATAGATACAACTTTAACTCTGCTAAAATTTTCATCTCCTTAAAGATTTGTTTTGAATACTTTGAAAATATTAAGATTAAAATTACATCAAAGTTCAAGTTATATACAAACATTAAGATTCAAATTGCACTTTTAACTTTTATTCCTTCATAGTTAGTGGCCTTACTAAATTCACAAAATCGATATCCTAGATGCTCCAAGTTAAGAAGCTCTACGAAATCCACCGTCTTCAAGGTCGTAATCAACGTTACAAGAAGAAAGGGCTTAAATCACAGAGGAATAAAAAAAATCAACAAGACATTAAAATTAGGGCACAAGAAGAGGAAAGAGGATTATTATATCTTAAATAAATTGTACTTTTAACCTTCATTCATATAGACAATTTTCCGACTCCAAAAGGATATCAACCCCTAATTTTCCAATTAATGCGATGTGATAATGTCTTACTCATTCAACATTGTCGCTAAAAACTTGTCCAAGTTGAGGGAGAGAAAACATGAGGATAGATATTAGCGTGTGCTGTAAAAAAATTTTAACCAATTGTGCAGGAAACCCCAAATTTATAAGATGAAATTGCTTTCTTCCACATTCGAGACTCACCAACTTTGTTACAGAAAATTAGTCCACTGAAACTGCACCAACAATTCTTAGGCCAAAATTAACAGAACACACAACCTCCTACTATCCACACTACTCCAAACAGCATCAAGCCAAAGGAAAAAATTTTAATCTTTTATTATCGTAACCTACCTCCATAGTTTCTCGTTATTTCACCTCAGCAATCCCATCACTCACTCCAGTACTTCTCGTCTTCTTTTGAATCACCACCTTCGTCATCGGAACCTTCTGTAAAGCTTGATTTGAACTTCTTCACATCCTCCATGGCAGCTCTTCGAAACAGGCCCACATCCACGGCACCAGAAACCATGTTATACCCACGGGACTTGAGATCACCAGGGTCATCATGCGGCATAGCAAAACCAGCCAAGTAAGCTCCACAACCATTCCCTGGATTGGATCCCAGTACTGCCTTCTCAGCAGCCCTCATCATGGTTTTAACCTTTTTATGCCCTGGATCCCATAAGTACCCCATGCTAGCACTCAAATCTAATGGTCCCATTTGTACGCAATCAACCCCATCAACGGCAGCGATCTCCTTTGCATTCTTCACCCCTTCCTCACTCTCCACTTGACACATAATTAGCAATTCATCTTCATAATTGCTCAGATACCCCTCGTCAATTCCATACTTTGAGGCTCTTACCACTGTATGGGCTGATCCTCGTACACCTGCTGGCGGGAACCTGCAATAGGACACAGCTTTCTTCGCCATTTTAGGGCTATCAATCATTGGAAACATTATGCCTTGTGGACCCAGATCAAGGGCCTTTTTAGCCCAAACAGGACAGCAATCTGGCAATCTGATGATCGCAGGAGTCGCAGTAGCAGCGAGGACACGGAGGCAATGAAGCGCTTCGGTTATGCCACCTGGTCCATGCTCCATGTCCACCACAACAAAATCATAGCCAGAAAGGGCGGCAATTTCTGCAAGGGTAGGAGAAAAGCTAAGTAGGAAAAGGCCGTACAGAGTCTCCCCACTTTGAAGAAGAGATTTAAGGGTTTTTTTTGAAGTGAGAGAAGAAATAGAGGTGGCAATGAAGCTAGAATCTACAGGGGTTAGATCTGAGGGGGAAACAGTAGACCTAAGGGGTTTAATGGATGTCAATGTAGTAGAGGTGGGGTTCAGGGGTTTGAAGTTGAAAAGTGATTTAGAGGGTAAAAATGGAGTCTTGGAGGGCTTTTCAGGATTTGATGGTAGGGAGGACCTAATCGAGGCGGCAGACGTGTGGTGGTAACCAAGGGCGGGCATGGTAGATGCCAAGAAGATGTGTAATGATTAGAATCTGCAGTGAGGAAGTAGTAGGTCAGATTTCTTCACCATATCAAGTGAAGAACAATCCAATTGCGAAATGAATCATCGTTAAGGCCAAAGGTAAAACCCAGAAAAAAAAAAGATTTTTTCACACAGAAGTCGCAATTATCTTTAAACTCAAAAGAACAAAGATCATCATCAGCCATAAAACAAAACCAAACAAGGAGAAACAAGTTGTAGAAAAAGTTTTCTATTTGCCTAGAACCACGCAGAAACGGACGAAGTGACAAGCACAGGTATAGTTTTTTAAAAGCAAACAATGGATTAGAAAGTGTAATAAAAATAAGAAGAAACCTTAACTGGATTGGAGAGCTTGTGAAGCGTAAGAGTAAAGAGAAGCGTAGTCTCGTCTGTCTGTGAATTGGGACTGCAAGTCGAGCAGAGATGACTAAAAAACCGGATTGTAGTGAGACAACAAAACGCAAGCGTTTCGCTTTACGTCACACGTAAAAAAGTACACTAGTAAAATACGCAAGTTCATCGAAAAATGAAAATCTTTCTAAAAACATGGATATTTTTAATCATTCTTTTAAAGTCACTATAAGAATTTAAAATATTATAATTTAAATAAAGTTACTTAAAATTAATTCAAGAATATCGATACCATATATAAAATTTAATTACTAACATACATTAAATATGCTTATATATAATTCAAAATTAAATTTAATGTTGATCGAATGTAAATATGATAGTTACGTAAGTAATATAAGTAAAAAGAGAAAGAAAGAGATATTATAAATTAATTTTTATAATGATTCTATTAATTTTTAACAACTCTTCTTAAGCTCTCTTTAATGATTTCTTTTTCTTTGTCCTCTCTCTAAACTTGTTTCATGCCAAGTTTCTCTTTTTAAATAATTTTCCAATTCCTTCTTTACTGTCCTAAATTTTTATTGTCATTTTTGTCCTTTTTGCTTATTGATGGCAAGAAATAATAAAGCTTGGATAGTTTAAGTATAGTTATTAGTAAACTGATGGACTTGGAATATGCTTTTGACAACACGATCAAATCATTTACAATTGAGAGACTTGTAATTTTCAGACTCCTACAATTAGTGTGAAACATAAAATGTTAATCCCTACTAGTCATTCCCCTTATTAGCCTCACCAGTACTTCCATAACTAGAGTGAATAAGGTGACAAGAGGTCTCCTTGTTAGCTCCCTTAATCAATCTGATAGGTTTTCTATTGATGAGCATCCTACAATAGTGAAGAACCAATTGATCCATTGTACGAAAAGTAGAGAAGTTCAGGGCCTATTAGATGTTAATTAAAAAGATTCAATCAAGAGAGACTTTGGCTTATTAGATTCCAATTTTAATGCATAATTCTTGTGGCAATTTTTCTTTTAGTAGCTTTTAAACAACTCTTAGACTAATAGTATATTGTCCCCTATTGATCTCCCTTAGATGTAAGCTCCTTGGGATAGATCAACTAGGTGACTCAACATTAGTTTTAATCTTTTGTCTAAGATTTTGGAAATTACTTTCTATACTATGTTGCAATATGAAATTATTCTATAGCCTTTCATAGAGTTAGGAGAATATACCCTTGGAATGACTGTTATGTAGGTCTTGTTGAGTTCCCTAAACATTCTTCCCTCCTTAAAAAACTCTTGCACTACCTTTGTCACCATTACCCTTATATGACTCCTTGAATTTTATAAAAAAATTACATTAAATCCATATAGCCTTGTTGAGTTTCAGAGAGAATAAAGTTCTTCCCTATTGTCCTTTACTAAGGGTGATATTTTCTTCCTATTTTTCCTTGTTTATGTGGACCAGTGAAAATTTTAAGTGCTCACTTCTCCTTGTTTCATCCATAGCACTCTTAATCTTTGCTTATGGAGAGATAAGTTGATTTCTACCTTATTGTTATAATGTTACAAGGCTTGTTTTTCTCTTTCTTATAACTCCTTACATTGAGGGTTACCATATAATGCTCTAGTTTATTTCTTGCTACATTGACTACCTTTTGAGTATGTAGAGTCCTACTGGAATTAAGCTTCTTAAGTTCATTTTTGACTACCTATAACTTTATTATAAGTATGAATAACTTTCTCCCTTTTATGGGGCTTTATATTCCCTTGATGAAGACATCCTCAAAACCATTCATTTGTAGTAGATGATTGTTAAATTGAAAAGGGTGTTTTCTGATTTGAGAGTCAAGCATCCTTTGGATTAAGATAAGAGTGTGATCAGATAGTAAATAATTGTTAAAATATGCCTTACCATCTAGGAACTTATCCAACCACATGTCATTCACCAAGGCCCTTTCTAATTTTTTACTTATGAAATTCCTTACTTCTTGTTTGTTGTTCCATATATAGAATGATCTCTCCATTCTTATATCCACCGGTTGTAAATCACTGCAGGAATCTAATAGCTCTTTAGTATGGTTCCTCAAATTTGCATTTCCTTAGGCTTCTGTTAAATTCATTATGCATGTTATGTAAGATGGCTTAGACGACTTTTGGTTCAATACTCCAAAGGTATGTTATGCATATTAATCTAAATGGGTATTTGTTTTTGCCATAAATCATAGAGCTTAATTCCTAACTTCTATTATTGTAATATGAGTGGCATAGTGTTCCAACGCTATAAACCATCTTCCATTACCTTTTAACTTAGAAGAGAGGATGAAAACCTAAAAAGGAACATATTATCATCATTGAGAAGCACTTCTAGCAGTACAAAATCATTCTACTAGGTAAAATAATTCTATTGGTGCTTGGCCTAAGTATTAATAGCTTAATATAGTGGTCTAGAGTCCCAAAAGAACCCTATAAAGTTGCTTTCCCATTTTTCCACTCCCTCTATAAGAATGCTAATATGTGGGGCAACTAATATTTTGTCCTTTGAAGATGCCACCAGAGGACAGTAGTGAAGTTCGCAGATGGTGAGGTACCCTCAAGAACCTATTTCCAGATTTTCTAGATTGTAGGTTTAGCCACTGAAGGAGGTAACTTTTTAGCTTTTTTTCAGTATTTGGTTGTCAGCTTAGGAAGAGAGCTCGTCATGGTTGGTGAGAGGCTAACTCTTAGGTTCTGACCCTAAGGAAGAAAGGCTTATGTTAAGGGGGAATGAAAATATAACAGAAGAGGAAAATTTTAGGGAGTCTGAATAAGGTGATTATTAAAAGGGGTAAGAAAAAAGGTAGGAACTTAAACCCAGTGCTGGGAGGGATGGAATCAGATCCAGAATAATAACTAGAGAGTAATGAACATTGGGGGAACACAACCAAAGGAAGGATAAGAAAAATCTACAGAATGTGCATAAGAGGAAGGAATGATGACATAAAGAGACTTGAGGTTGTGTTACTGGTATATGAAGGAGGAAGAAGTAACTAGACTGAATCCATGCGTAGTATGCATAATGTAGGTAGTAGATGGATTTTTAGGTCAAGCAAGAAGCAAGCTAAGCAGATGGATTTTTAGGTCAAGCAAGGAGCAAGCTAAGGAGGGAAGGAAAAACATATATTAAATATGCTTATATACAATTCAAAATTAAATTTAATATTATTCTAATTTGAATAAGGTAATCACACAACTACTATAAGTAAGAAGAGAAAAGAAGAGATATTACAAATTAAATTTTATAATGACTCAATTAATTTTAATCGCTCTTCTTAAGCTTTACTTAATGCTTTCTTTTTCTTTATCCTCTCTCTAAACTTGTTTCATTCTAAGTTTCATCTTTTAACTAATTTTTCATTTCCTTCTTTACTTTTTAAAATTTTTATTATCATCTTTGGTATGTTTCTAAGCGGGACATCTCCTACCTAGCCTTCTGCCTTGGCTAAGATGGCATACAGCCTTAGCTCATCCTCCTAGGTTGTCCCTCCAACCATCCCTATGTTGCCATATGTAGCTTCCATTAATTCTTTGACCTAATTATATCCTATTAAATTTGTAGCTACTGCTCCTCCCTCCACTTCTAACCTCTTAGACCCCAATATCTCCTATAAAACCATAAAGATTGCCTTTGCACCTGAAACCAACAAAAAAAGTACGCTTCATATGGTTGGATATCCTCCATCACAAGGTTCCATTAGGTATATCACTATACAAGTTGGTGACAAATTTATCATCTCTCCTCCCCTAAAAATATTGAAGATTAGTGCTGCAAGATAGAAATACACCTTCATAGGTTAATTTTATTGACAAAAGTCCTTCATTTAATAAAAGGAAGATATGGATTGATCAGAATTAGAGCAATATAGGACTAAAAAAAGTGTTGGTCAGTAAAGAAAACTTATCCCTCTTCAAGTTCACCAATGAACCTAATGCTCTCAAATCATTGCAATAGTTTATGTATTTTGACAAAACAATATTTCTTCATCAATGGAAATTAGGGATATATTTTGATACATCAAGCTAAATACAATCCCCTTATAGATTCACTTACTCAACATTACTGTGGAATATTAGAATACTGGGGGGTTAAGCTACATGGAAAGCTCCTTGGGAAGAGCTATATATATGAATGCTAACACAATTACTATAAGTATAATCAATTATGTAAAGGAGTGCATTAAAGTGGAAAACTCAAAGTAAGTCCCGAATTTGTAATGGTAATGAGACTAAATGAGTTTGATTAATTAGGAGAGGATGAGGTTTTAATTACATACTGATGCAAACCTCCAAAACCAAAGGAAAAAATTAAGTGGATAGTAACTAAAAATATTATCAAAGGGTAAGTATAAGCAACTAATAGGAAGCACCAATAAGGGAGACGACTCAATTGCACCTTAAATAAACCCTTTGCCTAAGAAAGAAAATAAGGTAATCATGATGATGAATGTAGCACAAAATGAAACCAGCATAAAAAAACTCCTCTTGATTCTTTATAAGTGAACTCCAATCTAAGAGAAAGCGAAAAACAATTGTATCGTACAAGATGAAATTTTATAGAAAAGAAATAATTTTTTCAAGTATAAAAAGTGGGCTTAACTTATGCTGAGATGCTGAATAAACTAGGAAGAACGTAAGAAAGTTCAAGTTAACTAGTAGATGATGAAAGAGAGGAAAAGTTAGGGACAAATTTAGGAAGCTTTGCACCAACATTAAGAAGATTTGGTAGAAAAGAAAAAACTAAAAAAAAACTAAAAGCCTTTCTACCCCCC